>CM076581.1:1018293019-1018480011 GCA_034641835.2 Pinus albicaulis
GTTGACCATTTTGCAGTGAGGGAACATGTTTCAATTTATCTTATTACTACCTCTTTTCCAATGGATCCTATGCTTTTTCATGAAGAGAATAGGGCATGGGAGAAGGGTTGTTTGAGTGATTCCCCTGGTAGTGATTCAAATGTTCTATGTATGACTTTTAGGAGCATTAATGGCCTCCCTCTCCACCGACCACAACAATATAACTAGTGTATGGCATTGTTGAATTTATTCTAGATGATGTCATATTAGTAGATTCATTGAAATCACAAGTAAGTAATCCTTGTTGATAAACAATTTACTAACATCCCATGTAAATCTCCATGGCCAAAATAAAAACAAAGATGATGTGTAATAAGTATGGCTTATATCAAAACAAAAAACTATTGAAAACCTATTTATGAAGTAGTGGAAAGCTTCCATCTTACTTGGCTTCTCAATTTTTGGATTTTTTTAGGTTTAAATATGCTTTAAAAGGTCTACTCTCTTTTTGAGATCCTCAAAGTTTCTACCAATTGTTAGTATCAAATGAATGAGAAATCAATGAGATCAAGAAAATGTAAATTGCATCACATCTACAAAGATAAATTTGAACAAGAAGAAATTGACATTGTTCAAGGGTATTTTTTTGAGCATGGGATTTACTTCATTCAGAAAGAAACATTTTGAGTGTAATTGGTCAATTATGGCTCTCAATATGATGAGTTCATAGTTGCAGGACCATCAACTTGTCCCTACAAAGGATTTCTTCCAATTTAGGTAACAAATAAAATGGTGTATTCAGGAGAAACCCATACGGAAAAGGTCCCAAGAAACTCTACCCCTCCATTACCATATTACAGTTATGAGTCTTTTTTCTATCCTTTGTGTGAACATTGAAGCTCCAATGCAATTTATATCCTTGAATTTGCACTCAACCAACATGAATTGCCTCTCCATGATATGAAATGGTGCCATATTTGTTGCATGCAAACAAGAGAATATGGGTGCCTCCAAGGTTCGACATAATTCTCGAGACATTGCATCCATTCTAAAATTAATTCATGTAGTTTCCGCTCAGAATAAGTTTGGGTCATTGTTGGCAGTGGATACCTATAGATTTTTGTCGAAAGAAAAATTTGCAAAGATGATACTTTAATTGTAATGCTTTGTTTCCCGCAAATGGTAATGTTATGGATTTAACAAAGTGATTAAATTTATTTTAAACATGTTTCCTGGTTTGTCATAATGATCTTGTGTGATATTTTCTCAAATTTGTTTGATCTTATACGGAATCTTGCGGCCAAATTCAAATTTTGTTTAACATGTTTTATATCATATGAAATATTGTGTGCAATTGTGGATCTAATATGTTTGAATTTATATGAAATCTTATGAGTGATTTGGGTTGATCTAGTAGTTGGAATTATAATGGGAGCATAATATCAGATACCTTCTATTTTTGTTTTGGTGATAATATCTCTAAGATGCAAGTATTTAGTCTTTCCTCTTTTTAATTTGGGAGTAGGAGATGGAGTCTAAGATTAATTCAACTTACTGTTGAAAATTGAATCCTTCTTCTGAATTTATAATTTTTAAAGTCTTACCACAAGTCTATAAGACCTCTTATTAAAAAGATCAATGACATTATGCTTCTAGCCTTATGGTCAAAGTGATAAATTTATTTTTAACATATTTCCTAGTTTGTCATAACGATCTTGTGTGAGATTTTCTCATATTTGTTTGATCTTATGTGGAATCTTGCGGCCAAATTCATATTTTGTCTAACATGTTTCATATCATATGAAACCTTGTGTGCAATTGTGGATCTAATATGTTTGACTATATGAAATATTATGAGTAATTTGGGTTTATCTAGTAGTTGGAACTATAATGGAAGAGGAATATCAGATATTGAAGATGTATAACATTCATCTATCTTTCTTTCAAGAATGAAGATTGGTACCTGATACTTTTGAGCTAACTATTTTAGATGGTCTCATATAATATGAAGACAATTTATTTCCTTGTAATATGAGCATCAATTATTAGTTTTTAAAAATTACTTCCATAGGTGTTGCCTAGGTATTCCTTTGCAAATATAATTTCTTCCAACCATTGAAATTTATCATTGCAAATACAATTTGTTTTAGTAATGTTTGCATCTACAACTCATTATTATTGCATTGTCAAATAAAGGGGATATGATATTACTTTTGCTATGAAAGCTTTGATTTTAATCACAATATGGAGGCACTTTATAATTGTATATTCTTCCCTTGAATTATATAGTGAACTTAAGTAATGTAAATATGTAATAAAATGTTTCTAATTCTTTCAATGCAAACCTTCTAGGATTCACTACCATTTTTCCCTCAATTTACCTATTGGTGGCACCATGGCAACAATGTGCCCTTGTACCACAACAAAACACACACTAGTATTGGTCTCTGCTACATACTAGAGACATTATGAAGAAGCACACATTATGAGTGAGTATAGTTATGAAAATACAAATATTGATGGGATTCCTAAAGCTATCGTCCTTCCTAACTGTGGTAGCTCAATTTTGCAAAGTTTGAGTTTCAAAATTTTTCTCACACAAACACTAGTGAATAAACAAAATTGCATAAAAAAATAATTATGTATTTTATGCTACTTTTTCCTACGCTACTACCTTACGGTGTTTACTTTGCAACATGTGGTGCAATTGCTAGTTTAAGTATTTTGCACCAAAATAGATAAACAAGTGTTGTAGGGAAACTTAGTCCCTACCACTCCAAACGAAATATGTTTTCATAAAAATTGCAAATTGATTTATGAAGTGAAAATAAATTAATTAATTAAATAAATAAATTAAATTAAATAAATAAATATAAATAAAATAAAATAAAATAAAATGAAAAATAAAAAAATAAAATAAAAAATTTGCTTACTAAGGAGCAAGGACTTGCATAAATATTGGTGGGTAGTAATCTCTAGTAAATTTCCATATTTGCATTTTTACTCCTACTTATTAAAGTGCTAAAAAACACAAATAACAGTGGGAAGTAACCCCTTATAAGTATATTTATTCACATATTATTCCTATCATTTTTTTAGGCAAATACTTGCCTAAATTATGGTGGGAAATAACTAATGGTAAATATGTTATTTGGGTAGTACATCAAAAAATTATGGCAAAAAAAATTGAGGCATGACATTATATTGTGCAAAAGCTATAATCATACCTTCAAATTATTGTCCAATCAAATGTTTGAAAAAAAGAATATACTTACCAAGAGTTACTACCCACCAGTATTTATGTGTTCTTTAGTACTTTAATAAGTAGGAGTAAAAATGTCAATGTGCATACCTGCGAATGGTTATCACTCAGAAAAAATGAAGAATCATTAGACAAAGTCATATAGGTTCATGTGTCAAAGGTAGGGTTATAGTGTTCATTTTTCATTACTTGGTCAAGGATAATTTTTAATTTTTCTTATTAAGCTTACCCTAAGGTCTAAACCCACTCTATTTTAAATCCCCTCATGTCACATCACTCATAATTTTCTGACAGTTTTCAATTCCTAAGGTTTTAGCACTGAAATGGTCGTTTTAGCCAAGAAACCACAATTTCGTAGCGAAATACACTAATAAATTTCACTTTCCGCTATGAAACTGCTGATACTTTCGTAGCAAAAATGCCTAGAAATACACTAAGAACGCTACGAAAGTGAGGTTTCCTATCTGTCATGTCAAATTAGCTGTTAGGTGTCAGAAAATCATTTGAAAGGGATAAGCTAAGTACCATTCGATTCAGTTAGGGTAAAGATCAAGGTACATGGTCAGGGTTGAAGTCATCATCACCATTTTAAGCATGTATGAGTCATCTTTGTGTTATGAGTGGGCATCGAACTTCAAAATCTTTCCAAATTAAGTCATTTCTCATTCTTCATTCCTTCTTTGCATGATATTGAGCTCTGGAGAGCATTTCATTAAGCCAAAATTGTGGCTGGTATTTTCAAAGGTTACAGATATCAGTGATTAAGCGAGGAAGAGCACTATCAAGAGAGGCAGAGAAGACATTAAAGAAACTATGGCTGCAAAAAGAAAGACAAATAAGGGTGGCCAATGTCTCAGATATGAACCATCAGATATGAATCTGATCAATGAAGACCCAACAACTGTAGAAGTATTCAGAAGGGCGGGATGTTTACAATTTTGTGAAAGACTACAAGGCTGCCATGTACAGGTTTCCAAAGAATTTGCTCTAAATTTCAGTGGAACGACTACTAAAGTGGGGATGCTGAATTTCACCATTACACCAGAGGTCATTGCATCAGCAACAGGGATTCCAAGGGGACAAGAGAAATGGTTCAAAGGGTTCAAATTCAACATGGAGGAGTACAAAGAGTTTATCAAGCCAGAAAACAATGAAATGGACCTTACAAATGTCATTACAAGGAGTTGCATGAAGGATAACTACTCAAAGTTGCTGCTTATCATCCAGAAATATTTCACTTGTGAAGGGAGATACCACAAAGTCTATTCTTACCATTTCAAGCTTCTCCTACACTTTGCTGGTAATATTTCTCTCAATATGCGTTTATGTTTACACAAAATTTTAGCAAAAATGGCAGATAAGGTCCAAGAAAAATCTGAAGGAAGGGAAACCTCATTGTTTCATCATGGTTTAATAAAATTGCTGGTTTTAGATGAGCTCTAGAGACTAAGAAGAGACTAGTTTTCTTTCTTGTTTGTTAGTGGTTTTGAAATGGATACCCTTACCCATACAAGAACACCTAAACCTAGGGGTACCCCATCACCTTTAGTGGCAGAACAAAGTGAACAGCAAGAGCAGAGCAAAGTGAACCAGTCATGATGGAAACAAAGCAATTGCAAAGTTTTGATACACCCACTATCCCACCTGCAAAATAAAAGTCAATAGTGATTAAACCTGAAAAACAAAAACAAGTTGTGAGTAAACAAGGAAGAAAAAGGATTATAAGGAGTCAAACAGTGGCTTTAGAAGACAAAGCAGTGGCCAAAGGAAATTTAGAAGACATACTACATGCCATTGATATTGAAGAGACTCCTATAGTTCAGGCTGAGGATATAGATGAAGGTGGACAGAAACTCAAGAAGGCTAAAACTGCAAAAAAGCTAGAGTTTGAAGGTGAAGATGCAGGTTTTATGTTTCAGGCTAGGATGCCCATGAAAAAGCATGCTAGAAATCTGTTGGAGAGTAGTAAAGAGGTTCATCCACCTACTGACACAATCCAGCCACCACAAGACATTATTGATCTTTCATCACCTACAGAAAAAGATCCAGTTAGCAAGCCAAAGAAAGGAAAGGAGAAAGTAGTGGAAAAAATAGAGTTTTAACTCCTTGAAGAACAGTTGAAGCTGGCTAATCATGAAATAACTGTCATGAAGAAGGAGGCAAGGAAACATTATATACAGAAGATTCATTTTGAAAAGATGAAAGAGGTTTGGGAAGAACAGGTGGACATTGTATCAAAGACCCTAGACAACACACAACAGTTAATCAAATGGACTATGCCATTGAGGAAAGAAGTCAAACATGTCAGAAGAATGAACTTGCATTTGAAATATACAAACAAAGAGTTGAAGGATCAAGTTAAAGACCTCTAGGAACACCTAGAACTAATCCATGAGGAGTTGGAGAAGAAAGGCCTACAAATGACAGTAGTTGAGGAGCCAATAGCTCAACTCATCATCAATGAGGAAGAAACACCTCAAGACTCGTAGTTTGAGCTGGTTTATATTTTTAGAGGTTGATGGCATGTTGGAAACAAATTTTTTACAGTTGGAAGGCATATTTTTGAAGCTAGACAAAAATCTGGAAAAATCACAGTTTTCAGCAATTTCCTAGCGTTTCCTAGGCTTGAAGCCAGGAAAACGCTACGAAACCACCTGCAGCTTTCTTTTTGTATTAAAAACCACTTTGGGGAGCTTAAAGGAGTATTAAATCACATGGAGGATGTGTTAAGGCATGATGAAGACAATACAAAAGGAAAGAGATAGAAATTTTGATGGCAAAGGGAATTTTTGTAACGCTACGAAAGTACGCTACGAAATTGTCATACTTTCGTAGTGTGTTGTTTTGAAGCTTTATGAGCAGTTTTTTGGGCATTTTTGGATAGGTAGATACCTTAAAAGGGTCAAAGCACTATGTCAACAGTCATCCAAGACTTGAAGACTATGAAATGAAGACAACTCATCAGTTAAACCATTCGTTGAAGATAAGGACCATCTTTCCCTAAAAATAGGGTTTGTTTCTAGATTTGGAGGAGGCTAATTAAGATATCATGTAGTGATGAGTCCCATCACACCCTATTCGAACATGTGAAACAATAGTTTTCAAATATGTAACTATTTTAGGAGTAAGGTTGTTGATGTAATAATGAATAGTTTGAGTCCTATTAGGAAAAAAATTGTTTTGTAATGTAGCTGTCATTTTCTCATTAAAGCATATGTTTTCTTGTTATGCAAGGTGTCATTAGGAAAAAATCGATGAATCTAGTCTAGAGGCAGATCATCTCCCACGTAACAAGTCTATTTAAGATCAGATATTCGAATTTGCCAAGGGGTTGGAATTTTTTTGTTAATACTGCAGCTTTATGTGACTTGATTGTTTTTAGTAATACAAAGGACTTTTACTTGACCAACCTGAGAATCTCATGGAGTTTTTAGTGCTTACTTGATCTATACTTCCTATGTGTTGTAGTGGTTTTCATCTTTAATGCTCAGAATTCATAGGTGTATGCTATGTCTTCCTTTACTGATGAATTGGTTGTGTTATTTCATGTTTCATGTGTGATTTACCTCTGTTAGAAACTCTTACCTGCCTCAGCTTCCATGTCAAGTGAAATTACCACTAAACTACTGAACTTGTTGACTCCATAAGCCCAATGATTTCATACTTATACTCTTTTCAACCTATACACATCACAAGCAAGTTATTTTCCAAGTAGAATTATCCATCTAGATACATCTTTATCAAATATCATTAATCCCTTTGAGACAGCCCTCTCAGACTAAATAGGCTAAGCTTCAGTTACAAGTTGGTTTGAAATAGTTACATGAATTTGTCTGATTAACTGCCTATCAGGTGCAATTTTGTGATAACATTTTGGTGCGTCTACTAGGACCCTGAAGATTATACTTTCTCAAAATTTTGAAGCTGAACTTCTGAAGGTAGCAGAAGCTCAGAAATCTGTTCGAGGCTGCATCTACCTTGGTGACTCCATTAAAAATTCATATGTTCAAAGGTGGCTTCAAGAAGGATATATACGAGGAGTAATCCTGACCCAAACCCACCTACCATTGTGGACAATCCAAACACCATCTCCAGAGACAATCAAGGCATTTCTGCAATATCAGATACTCCATCACATACAAAATCCTTGTCCTATGAAGTTTTAAGAAGTCCTAAAGATAAAACATTTGATGATAAAATTCAGGAAGTCTTGTTTAGGTTTGAAAGTGAAAAATAATTGACTGAAATTTTCTTAGACCTACATAGAAGAGGTATTGATACCTTAGCCTTAGTAACTCAAAAAGATAAAGAAGAGTTTTGGAAAGCAATCACTTCAGAGTTACTGTTAGAGAAAGAGTCATTAGTTAGGTTGAAGGAACTAGACCCATTTGAAATCATTTTAAGAAGTAAAAATGGTGTTCCTCTTCCTGATTGGAGTTCAATTGTGATTGGACAACAAAGACCAAACAACCCTCCTCCTAACAGTTCCTCTTCCTCTACTATTGTTGCCCATAAAACTACCATAGTCCCAGTCATCATGGCTGAAAATGTGCCACATCCACCTGCTACACCTGCTAGGTGTGCTCCTCTTGCCCTTCCAGTTGTCCTAAATTCCCTTCCACTACTACATTTGGCGGAAATTCCGACACTTGGTTCCGACGCTTTTGACCAAATGTCAGAAATTTCCCCAAATTTTTTCCATCCCGCCCGAAACTGTAGCTATACTGACGTTTATAGAAAAGTGTCATAATACCGACACTTAGACAAAGTGTCGCAATTGCGACGTTTGGAGGAAGACGTCGCAATTGCGACACTATGGCCCAAAGCGTCATTATTGCGACGGCTGCCTCCAAACGTCGCAAGTGCGACACAATGTCTAAGTGTCGCAATTGCGATGTTTGCAGGCACCCGTTGCAATAGCGACGCTTTTTCCGCCATCGGTATAACGACACTTATATGCGCGCTACATAAAAATACAAAACTTATATGCGCGCAACATAAAAATGATTTTATTGTTTCGTATCCGTCGCAATAGCTACATTAACGACTGATATCACGTGCGCATTCGCCCTCCGCTCTTGCAGAACAACATTCGCCCTCAGCTCTTGCAGAACAGCATTTGCCCTCAGCATTCGCCCTCAGCGTTCTCCCTCATCTCTTGCAGAACAACATTCACCCTCAGCGTTCGCCCTCAGCTCTTGCAAAATGGTAATTTCTTACTGCAGGCCCTTCCTCCTATAGTAGGGTTGACTCTATTTGGGTTTTTTTGGTCAATTCCATTGGATTGTGTTAGGCTGTAGGGTTCTCTCTAGATGTCAAGAATCAAGATTCAATACCCTCTATTATCTTCATCACCCAATACAATATTTAAATTTTTCCCAAAGAAACGCTTATTAATTTGGCAGCCATTATTTCTCCCTACTTTAAAAGCCCTACATTTAAATGAAAACAAGCATTGCATTTCAACTACAAAAATCTATTAGTGTTCAAATGTACATGTGTGCTACATTAACGTTTGATATCACGCGAGCATTCGCCCTCCGCTCTTGCAGAACAGCATTCGCCCTCAGCTCTTGCAGAACAGCATTTGCCCTGCATTCGCCCTCAGCTCTTGCAGAATAGCATTCGCCCTCAACTCTTGCAGAACAGCATTCGCCCTCAGCTCTTGCAAAATGGTAAGTTCTTACTGCAGGCCCTTCCTCCTATAGTAGGTGTTTGGTCAATTTAGTGTATCCTAAATTGCTGCATTTAATTTGTCAATCCGGGATTCGTAAGCTAATGAAGTGCGGCGCACTATATGTGCAAGATAACTTATTTCTTAACTTTTTGTCGTTTTTGGTTTTCTAAGGTGAAATGGAAATTCTAAAATGAAAACAAGTATGGTTATATTTGTTCAAGGAAATGATATCCCCTATAATGATTTACCAACTTGAAACTTAAAAAGGAATTTGAAATTTTCAATGACAAAACTTGAAAGGACATGAAAATGTACTGCTGAAATGAAAAGATGTTGTAAGTCTAATAAATCAAAAACAGTGAACTAGTGAGCATGAAACTAAACTATTCTTGTTGTTGTCTAAACAAAAAGAAACTATGCTTAAAGAAATTCAAAATTGCAACAAAGTAAATCTAAATCAGATTACATGAATTTATCTTCTGATCCTTCATCATTAGTCCAGCTATGATTTTCGGAAGTAACCATAAACAACTTGAGTAACTGATATCTAACTTGCAGAAAGTAAACTAATATAAAACCATACATTCATAATTCAATCCCTCACCATCAGTCCAGCTGTGGCTTTCGGAGGTAACTGAAGATGTCATGCACAATTTAACATTTCTAACTTGCAGAAAGGAAACTAATACTAAAATACACATTTCATAATACAATCCCTCACCATCAGTCCAGCTGTGGCTTTCGGAGGCAACTGAAGATGCTATGAGCAGTTTAATATATCTAAATTTAACTACTGAAACAATTAAGCAAAACTGAGTTAAACAAAGCAATACCGAAATGAAACAGAAACTAAGAAAAACACATTAGCAGCAGAACAATGTTAATTCCATGTCATTAGTCAAAAATATATGAAAATTCCCGGGCTGCCTATCTATAACCTGAAACAAGAACACTGATCAGTGATTAACAACATAAAACATGAAAGACAGAAGTGAAATGGAAAGCAGGAAAGTTTATAAACAGAAATGAAAAAAATGAAATGTATAAACATGTGAATGGATTATGGCACAATGAGCTTTAAATAAATGAAATAAGAACTATACACTAATGCACAAAACCTTATCTGAGTAGGGGCCCTCTACACCAGCCTTGGCAACGATCTTCAAGTATGAATTAAGTTGGAAAACAGAGTCTTCTTATATTAAAATGCAGTCATAACAGTATGGTAGTATTACGGCTCAAAGGCAGCGTAATTACATTACAGAGCAGACTTAATAAAATTAACAGAGACTAATCGGGACTTACTCTATATGCGTATGCAAACGCGTTATATATAACAAAAGAAATATAACTGTCTCCTAAAGTTTATGCTGCTCTACACCAGCCTTGGCAACGATCTTCAAGTACGAATTAAGTTGGAAAACAGAGTCTTCTTATATTAAAAATGCAGTCATAACAGTATGGTAGTATTATGGCTCAAAGGCAGCGTAATTACATTACAGAGCAGACTTAATAAAATTAACAGAGACTAATCGGGACTAACTCTATATGCGTATGCAAACGCGTTATATATAACAAAAGAAATATAACTGTCTCCTAAAGTTTATGCTGGTGTAGAACACGTAGACCATTACGTCCACGGATCTAGGATCATGGCCGTGTTGGAAAATAAATCTATGAGAAGTGGATGCTTGAATTCGACTATGGAGCCATGTACAGACGTCGACTTGTCCTCCGCAAGCTCAGAAACAGCCATATGAACCTTTACGTGACACGGAACAGAGTCCTGTCACCGTAAGACTCTATGGTTGACTTCCATGTGGACGCCTTTGACCGCGGCTTCTTTAGATGAGTTTGCTCGAACCAATAGGACACGAACCATGTCCACATCATTCCTGACTTGCCCATGTGGCTCGTTTTCCCTGTAGACACCTGTAACATAGAGTTTCACAAAATAGCTACGGAAAGTTGCAGTTGCTGCGGAAAGTGGCAAGATTCCGCAGCTGAATGAACAAAATCTAAATCAAATAGTAAACACAAAAATATAATTAAAAACCATGTTAGATGCTCTTTTGCAAATGATATTGACAACTTGGGAGGTTCAGGTGAGTGAAAAAGGTATAGAAAAGTGTATGGAAAAGATGCAGAATTGAGACTCAACATACCCCCACTGTGAAGGTGTTGCATGTCCTCATGCAACCAAAATTTTAATATTCCTTCCTTAGTTCATGTTCCTTGACACTTCAGCCAGCACATCCAATCCTCTCCTCCTCTTCCTTGGTGCTGCTAACATTCTGGGTTTCTTCATTAAGCACCTAAATTTGATATAACCAGTGCTCTGCTCAACTTCTGGCATTTTCTTTTCAATTTCTTGTTCTTCTTTTGCCATATTCCCAGATGTAGCATAGTATTATCATGGATGATTTTGTCTAGTTTGCCTTGTTCCTTCAATGTCTCATTTTCATTTTTGATATGTTTATTCAAAAGCTCTAACTCAAAAATTTCCTGTTTTAGTGATTGGACTAAATCATCCTGTACTGTATGAGGCTGGATAGACGAAGTACTGGGACCTATAGCTGCCTTTTCCAAAGATTCTATATAGTCATATACTTCCTGCTGCTTGGGGTCTATTTCTGGTATCATTTTTATTGGGCTGTCCCCAAAATGCCGTGAAGGAGAATAATCTGGCTGAGGAGGGCTCACATCAATATCTTGCTGAGAATGGGATGGAGTATGTTCAATGTATGATTGGGAATGAAATGAACCAGGTTCACTAACTGACTGAGATGGACTATGGTCAGCTAGGGACTGTTCAGATGTTTCCTCTCCCAAATCAATGAAATGAGGACCCTTCATTTGCGTTTTCCTCAATTTTCCCTTAAGTCTGCTGCTTCTTCTCACACGCTGTGGTGCATTATCCTTTTTTTTTGTTTTCCTTTCTCTGTCTTCTTGGCCATAGAGGACTGTTTTTGAGGATAAACTAGTCTTTCAGATAACACTTAATTATCTTCTTCTTCAGAAGAAAGAGTTTTATGTATAGCCTTAATAGTTTTTCTTTCTTTTGGTGTTATTGGCTTCTTACCCTTGATTTCTTTCTTCTTCCTCTTTGACAGTCTTTCTTCCCTATCAGTTCTTTCAATTGCAGTAGTAGGAGTATTTTTGATTTCATCAATTGTTCTTTTTCTCCTACTTCTTCTTGCTATGCTACCTTCAGGAATTTCCTGAGGTTCCTCAAAGAAATTTCTAACCAGAAATTGTTCCCATGTGTCTTTCTTTTCCTTTAACTCCTTTTCAATCAAAATTTTTATAAGGTCGTGGTGATATATATGAGGTTCTACATCTCCTAAATGTTTCTGAACAGTCACAGACATTTTCTTCAAGCTATTTAACAGAAAATATGGGAGATTGAGAGCTTGATTATCTAGAAAATTAATCAGTAACCTGGTATGGTACATGTACATGGACCCAAAACGGCCTTCACATGTAATGAATTTCTGAACAACTAGCAGCAAAGTAGCCCATTCCTCTTTCAATGCATGCACAGGAATTCCTCTTTTAAAAACAGTTATGTCCATACCTTGGTTTTGTAAGATTTTTCTCCATGCTTCATCACTGATACTTTTATTCTTAAACCAACGCTCACCCTCTTGAAGAAGTTCCGTGGCTGTTGCTATAGATGCTTCATTGACCGCAAACTTAAGGTCTCCAATTTCTGCTTCCAAGCCATTAAACGACCTTGCAAATGCTTTTGTAACTTCTTTGTGATAACCTCTAAACTTCTGGATAAAACGCAGCCATTTTTCTTTCTTCAATATCTCCCTTACTTGCGGATATCCCTCCATGAACTTCGGTCCTTCCGGTTCTGCTCTTAGCAATTTACCCATTTTTTTTCTTTCTGCTCTTCAAAGACTTTCCTGTGTGGAGGATTCAAATGGAAATAGAATGGCTGAATGCACAGAAACGAGCTCAATGACTGTGGGAATATATTATAGAATGGGAATGAGCACAATGAACGGAATGGAGTGAGACAGAATAGAAAAGGGTTTCGTGAGCATAACAGAGATACGACTGTGCAATTGACAGAGTATAACACATTCGACAGCGTTTTGAAATTTGGTGGCTGCGAAATAAATGTGAACACGTTTCAATCAACGGTTATGGATTTATGTGGCTGTAAGAGTCCTTGGTCAAATCAAATACGTCTCATTGTCACCGGTGGGATATTGTATCATGAGTGAAAATCGGGGGTTTAATGATGGAACCGTTTGGGAATGAATGCGAGAGGATAATATGGAGATCGTGAAAGGTTACGAAATTGTCAATATAATCATTGCACATAATGGATAGAGCTCATGGTTCAGAACTATATAAAAATGTGTTTTTCAATGCTATTTGAAATAAATTTTATTCATACCTTTGGAATATTTGCCTTTTCCTTTGGTCTTCAACTAATTGCTCTTCATTGGTGTCTTGAATGCTCCATGTCTTCATTTTTGATCCTCTCACCTGCATTTTATTTCATGATTATGGAAATAACATCTGACTGTACATTCTTTTTGAAAACAAAGTAGTAGCTGCAGAATCTGCTTCTGGCTGCGGAAACTGGAGTCAGCTGTGGAAACAGATGTCAGCTGCGGAAACTGACACAGCTATTACTTGGATGAATGGAAATGAACAGATGAAAAATGACCAGATGGAAATGGTCATGAAAAAGATTTTTATTAATGAAATGGATGAAATGAAGTGGAGTGGAGTGAAATGAAGAGAAATGAAATGGAATGAAGTGGAATGGAATGGAGTGAATGATCAAAAAACTTGTGAAATGAAAGAGAGATTTTTTTTTTTTTGGAAAATATAGTGTCAGGTGTTCCTGATTTTCACCCTATATTTTCTGTATAAGACTGCCAATCAGTGATTGGTTTTCAGGCTTATACAATTTTATTTTTTTTAATTTTTTAATTTTTTAATTTTTTTTTTTAAATGAAAAGAACAAAAGCTAGGCTGGTGGAGAAGAAGAATTCTTCTGTACCAGCCTGATTGCAGAAATTTCTTGAAACATTTTGACAAAATCCTCTTTTGAGAGTGGCTTATGATAAAATTTCAATCTATGGCCATTCACAATAAGAGGAGTTTGAAACTCATCAATGGTCTTGATTCTTACCGCTCCATTGCTAAAGATCTTGTCAATCTCATATGGCCCAAGCTAATGAGTCTGAAATTTCCCTTGAAAATCTTTAAACTTGGAGTCAAATAACAATGCCCAATCTCCTTCTTGAAACTTCTTCTCTTTGATATATTTGTCATGCCATTTAGTTCTTTGATATTGAACTAGATCAGTTCTTAGAATTGCTTCTTGTCCGATCTCATCTAGCTCATTCAACTGCTCCATTCTATGCTTTTGGGCTTCTGATAAGTCCATCCCCAACTGAACTGCTATCTTGAAGGTCTTGACTTGGAACTCAATGGGGAGCAAGACTTCTTTCCCATAAACAAGTTCATAGGGAGAATGTCCTCTTGTATTCCTCCATGTAGTTCTGTAGGCCCACAAGGCTTCTGGAAGCCTTTCTGCCCAATCTCTTCTATGTAGATGAACAGTTTTGGTGATGATACTTTCAAGAACTTTGTTTGTGGACTCCACTTGACCATTTTCTTGTGGATGGTAAGGAGTAGATCTTCTGTTCTTGATTTTGTATTCTTCCATCAACTTCTCCACCAAGTTGGATGTGAATTGGCTTCCCTGATCTGTCACAATTTCTCTTGGAACACCAAAGCGAGTAAAAATATCCTCATAAAGAAAATTAACAACTGAATTTTCAGTAGCAGACACTAATGCTTTGGCTTCTACCTATTTAGTAACATAATCAGTACAAACCAATATATACTTCTTTTGCTTAGATGGTGGATTAATAGGTCCAATGAAATCTAAAGCCCATTTTTCAAAGGGTTCAATGAGTACTTGTGTTTGCAATGGCATTTCATTTGAAAGGGTAGGTTTCCCTACTCTTTGGCAGCTATCACACCTTTTGACATATTGTTTTGCATCTTTGAAGAGGGAAGGCCAATAATATCCCAAAGAAAGTATTTTATAGGCCGTCCTTTTGTCCGCAAAGTGTCCACCGCATGGTTCATCATGACATGCCTTAAGAATATCAGGCATTTCATCTTCCCTGACACATCTTCTGATCACAAGATCTGGCCCTGTTTTAAACAATTCATTAGAAATCCATGAATATTTTGAACTCTCCTGAATAATTTTTCGTTTTTCTCTTGGAAATAAATGTGAAGGTAGTTTCCATGTAACCAAATAGTTAGCAATATCTGCATACCAAGGGGTCTTAATAGTTACTGCAAACAAATATTCATCAGGAAACTTATCTTCTACAGGAGAATCTTCTTTAGTATTTTGAATTCTAGACAAGAAATCAGCTACTGTATTCTGTTTTCCTGGTCTATCCAACACAACAATATTGAATTCTTGCAAAAGTAAAAGCCATCTTGTCACTCTGCCATTAGTAACAGGTTTGTTCATTAAATATCTAATTGCAGAATGGTCAGTATGAATAAAAGTTTCATAGCCTGTTATGTAATGTCTAAACTTATTAATTGCATGAACAACAGCTAAAAACTCTTTTTCAGTCACAGTATAGTTCAACTTTGTGGAAGTCAAATTTTTACTGGTGTAATAAATGGCATAAGGAACTAAATCTTTTTGACCCAACACAGCCCCTAGAGCTGTATCTGAAGCATCCATAGAAATATGGAAAGGGAGTTTCCAATTTGGTCCTCTTAAGATAGGTGCTTCAGATATTCTTGTTTTCAAAGTTTCAAAAGCTGATTGACAATCAGGATCCCATTTAAATTCACTGTCTTTTGTAAGCAATTTGAAGAGTGGAGATGCTATTTTAGTGAAGTTTTCTATAAATCTTCTATAGTAACCAGTAAATCCTAGAAAACTTCTAACATCTCTTTGAAAATTTGGAATAGGAAACTTGGAAATGACTTCAACTTTTGATCTATCAACCTTAATCCCATCTCCTGAAATATGATGTCCTAAAACAATCCCTTCAGTAAACATCATAAAGCATTTTTCATGGCTTAATGAAAGGTTTGTTTCTTTACATCTTATAAGAACTTTTTTCCAAATTTTCTAATGCCTCTTCAAATGAATTACCATAAACTGTAAAATCATCCATATAAACCTCTACACAATCATGGATTAGATCAGAAAAAATTCCTAGTACTGCTCCTTGGAATGTTGCAGGTGCATTACATAACCCAAAAGGAAGCACTCGATAGGCAAAAGTTTCCCATGGACAAGTTAATGTGGTCTTATCTTGATCTTCAGGTGCTACCTAAATTTGATTATAGCCACTAAAACCATCCAAAAATGAAAAGTACTTTTTACCTGCTAATGTATCTAATACCTGATCAATAAAAGGCAAAGGAAAGTGATCCTTTAAAGTTGCTTTGTTCAATTCCCTGTAATCAATGCACACCCTCCATTTACCATTCTTTTAAGGTACTATAACCAGAGGAGAAACCCATCGGCTATCTGAAATTGGATAAATGAAGTTTACATTGAGTAGTTTTTGGAGCTCTTCTTTCACTATCTCCCTAAGATTTGGATTCATCCTTCTTTGAGGTTGTCTCATTGGTCTACTATTTTCCTCAATATAGATGTGATGGATGCAAGTCTTAGGATCAATACCCTTCATGTCAGTATACTCCCATGCAAATGCAGTAGAATGTTTTTGCAAGATTTTGGTTAGTTCTTCTTGTTGTGATTTTTCCATATGTTTGTTGATATTCAATGTTTTTCCTCGAAAAATCTCAATAGTAGAACTACCAAACTCTTCCATAGAGTAAAGAGACATTTGTCTTGATGATAAATATTCTATGTCAGATTCCAACTGAAATTGTGTGGGGTCATATTCTAAAGATATCTCAAAATTTTCTAATGTGTTCAGAATTTGACTATCCTCACTGATTTCAGAAATGGTAAAGACAGGTTGTATAGTGTCCTCATCATCAACCCATTCATTGTCTCCTACTTCTGTGATTTCTCTTGCTGGAGAATACAAATTGAATTTCTTTGTCAAATTACCATTATAAATGTACATGTCCCCAGATCTACAACTAATAAAAGCATCAGCTGTGGCTAGCCAAGATCTTCCTAAAATAAGTGGGTGCCCTCCTAGATTACTCTTGGGAGTCAAAATCATAAAATCTACTGGATATTCCCAAGAATCTAAGGAGACTGAAATATCTTCTAATACACCATCCGGTTTAATAATTGATCGATCTGCAAGTTGCAGTAAAGTAGGTGTAAAAAGAAGGTTAGGAAGTTTTAGTTGTTCCATAGTCTGTTTACTCATAATGTTGATAGCAGCCCCTAAGTCAATCAATGTGTTTGGAATTTCTATCCCATTTATATGTGTCTTGACAATTGGACTTCCTGGATCTACATACTTCTGCATGGTAATTTTCCCATCATAATATCTGCAATCTTTCCTACCAGGTGGATTCTTCTTGTGTCTTTTAGTTTCCTTCCTGGTCTTTTGAAACTCAACTCCTTTATGGTTTTTTCTAGAATAGGAATCTCTCGAATGGCTTGTAGCAAGGGAATCTTGATACAAACATTCTTCAATTCATCTAGAAATTCATAGTTAGGCAACAAGATTTGTTTTTCCACCCCCTTATCAATTTTTAGTCTTTCAGGAAAAGGAGGTGTAGATGAAGATGCAGGTTGCTCAACTATAGGAGTTGTGGGTGTTAACTTTTCTTTTTCTTTTTGAATATTTGAATTTTGAAGAGATTCTTCCTTAGAACCCTTATTGACTTGAAGAGAATCCTCCTCAGAGGTATCTTGCTCTTGGATATCTATAGAAGGTTTTTCTAAAACTCTACCAGATCTGAGTTGTACATCATTGAGAGGAACAATCATATAGGTAGGAAATTTTTGTCCTTCTACCATGTAAGTATTCTGAGGATTTTTATTGTTAGGATTTGGCAATGGCTGAGCTGGAAGTTGATTTGTCTTTTGTTGGTATGGGAGCATGAGTTGAGAATTTGGATTTTGTTGAGAAGGTTGTTGTTGTGGAAATGGCAATGAAAGTTGTGGATTTGGGTTTGGAAGTTGTGGAGCTTGTTGATTTTGAAAAGATGGAGGATATTGATAAAATTGAGCAAATCTCCGATAAGGATTTTGCATCCCTTGCACCCATGGCTGATATGAGTTTTGATGTTGGGGCCAAGGTTTTTGCCAAGGATTCCAATTTGGTGGGGTTTGAAAATTCATAGGGTTGTTAAACCCTTGAGTTTGTTGTCCCTGCCAAGGTCTCCTTGCGACAAAACAGAGAGATTCTACTGAATTTGGGTCTTCTTGAAAGACAGCTTTGAGTCCAAGAATTGAAGGAAAATCCTTGATCTCATGATTCTCTGAGAAAATCATACATGTTTCTACAACTTTTGCATCCAAGGGACATTCCCTTAAAGCATGTTTCTTCCTACATTTCAGACAAAAGATGGCTAAAGCATCTGTTTCTGCTTTCTGCTTGTGTTGGATTTTAAGGGTGTCTAGTTGTTCACTAAGGCTCCCTAAGATATCAGTTTTGAACTCATCAAGCATATTACCAATCTTTGCCCTACTTACTGATCCAATTGCAGATTTATTAGCCCTAATAAGAGAAGGATCCCTAGGCCCTTTTCCTGTTTTAGATTTTCCTCTTGAGAGATGGACACATAGTTCTGTTATGTCACGAAGTGGGAGCTGAGAAATGTCTCCTTTCCCCATCATGTTTAAAATATCTATCCATTCATCTCTAATGGATTTTAATATGAGGGCTTTCAAGGTTTCATCATCTAAATTGCTCATCTTTGCTCTTTTCAAGTTGTATTGAAATCTTTCAAGTAAGTCTTCCAAATTTTCATCTTCTTTTTGCATCATCTTGAATACCTCATCCTTGTGATTGGTGGGCATACAATAGTCCAAGTCTCTATCCAAAAATGTTTGTTTCATATCATTCCAAGTCCTAATAGATTGAGTGGCTAATCCCATGAACCATTTCAAAGAAGATCCTTTCAAAGTTGAAGGAAACAGTTTGAGTTTTTGAGAATATTCCATATAGTCATAGGTTCGGCACACAACTTCAAACTCAAACAGAAATGTTTCAGGGTCCTCACTTCGCAATCCATAAAAGTTAGAGAGGACAGATGGTGAGATATTTTTCATTGTTGCATGAGTTTCCTCATCAACTATATGGAATCCAAACAAGTTGTCCCCTTCCTTATTTCTACCATTATTTCCTTCACCATTGTTGTCTCCATTGTTTCCTCCTCTTCTACCTCTACCTCTACCTCCATCTATTACTTCCTCCGCCATGATAGTTTCTTTAGAGTCCTTAAAGTCCTCTAGTTTTTCTACCAAGGGAGAATGAGAGAAAGTCTCTTTGTTTTCTAAATGGGATTGAGTAGGTGGTATAGGAGAATCCTCTAATTGAGCTGTTCCTTGACTTCCAAAAATATTAAGGCTAGGGGTAGATGGTGGTGAATCTGGTCTATGCCTTGAAGAAGATGGAGTTGTGAAAATCGAACTCTTGGCTTTAGCTATAAACCTTCCCCTAGAATCTCTTGCTCTATGCATGTCATTTTTTATTTTATTTTATTTTATTTTATTTTTTTAAAGTTGGGCTAATAATCCTCTTTCTGATCTTCCAGGTCACACTAGGTGCAAGAAGAGAGCATACTTAATAAATTACTAAACCAATAACTCTCTTTTCTGATCCTCCAGATCACACTAGGTGCAAGAGGAGAGCATACTTCAAGAAGTTATCAAGTTTTCCCTTCTTTTATGATTTTGTGTTTTTTTTTTAAGAAATTGGCTACCTATTTACACTTCCCCGGCAACGGCGCCAAAATGTTTGGTCAATTTAGTGTATCATAAATTGCTGCATTTAATTTGTCAATCCGGGATTCGTAAGCTGATGAAGTGCGGCGCACTATATGTGCAAGATAACATATTTCTTAACTTTTTGTCGTTTTTGGTTTTATAAGGTGAAATGGAAATTCTAAAATGAAAACAAGTATGGTTATATTTGTTCAAGGAAATGATATCCCCTATAATTATTTACCAACTTGAAACTTAAAAAGGAATTTGAAATTTTCAATGACAAAACTTGAAAGGAAATGAAAATGTACTGCTAAAATGAAAAGATGTTGTAAGTCTAATAAATCAAAAACAGTGAACTAGTGAGCATGAAACTAAACTATTCTTGCTGCTGTCTAAACAAAAAGAAACTATTCTTAAAGAAATTCAAAATTGCAACAAAGTAAATCTAAATCAGATTACATCAATTTATCTTCTGATCCTTCATCATTAGTCCAGCTATGATTTTCGGAAGTAACCATAAAAAACTTGAGTAACTGATATCTAACTTGCAGAAAGTAAACTAATATCAAACCATACATTCATAATTCAATCCCTCACCATCAGTCCAGCTGTGGCTTTCGGAGGCAACTGAAGACATTATGAGCAGTTTAATATATTTAAATTTGCAGAAGGAAAACTAATACTAAACTACACATTTCATAATACAATCCCTCACCATCTGTCCAGCTGTGGCTTTCGGAGGCAACTGAAGACATTATGAGCAGTTTAATATATTTAAATTTGCAGAAGGAAAACTAATACTAAACTACACATTTCATAATACAATCCCTCACCATCAGTCCAGCTGTGGCTTTCGGAGGCAACTGAAGATGCTATGAGCAGTTTAATATATCTAAATTTAACTACTGAAACAATTAAGCAAAACTGAGTTAAACAAAGCAATACTGAAATGAAACAGAAACTAAGAAAAACACATTAGCAACAGAACAATGTTAATTCCATGTCATTAGTCAAAAATCTATGAAAATGCCCGGGCTGCCTATCTATAACCTGAAACAAGAACACTGATCAGTGATTAACAACATAAAACATGAAAGACAGAAGTGAAATGGAAAGCAGGAAAGTTTATAAACAGAAATGAAAAAGATGAAATGTATAAACATGTGAATGGATTATGGCACAATGAGCTTTAAAGAAATGAAATAAGAACTA
This sequence comes from Pinus albicaulis, assembly GCA_034641835.2. Lineage (NCBI taxonomy): Eukaryota > Viridiplantae > Streptophyta > Pinopsida > Pinales > Pinaceae > Pinus > Pinus albicaulis. The sequence goes on from CM076581.1 coordinate 1,018,314,038, forward strand.
TACACTAATGCACAAAACCTTAGCTGAGCAGGGGCCCTCTACACCAGCCTTGGCAACGATCTTCAAGTACGAATTAAGTTGGAAAACAGAGTCTTCTTATATTAAAAATGGAATCATAACAGTATGGTAGTATTACGGCTCAAAGGCAGCGTAATTACATTACAGAGCAGACTTAATAAAATTAACAGAGACTAATCGGGACTAACTCTATATGCGTATGCAAATGCGTTATATATAACAAAAGAAATATAACTGTCTCCTAAAGTTTATGCTGGTGTAGAACACGTAGACCATTACATCCACGGATCTAGGATCATGGCCGTGTTGGAAAATAAATCTATGAGAAGTGGATGCTTGAATTCGACTATGGAGCCATGTACAGATGTCGACTTGTCCTCCGCAAGCTCAGAAACGGCCATATGAACCTTTACGTGACACGGAACATAGTCATGTCACCGTAAGACTCTATGGTTGACTTCCATGTGGACGCCTTTGACCGCGGCTTCTTTAGATGAGTTTGCTCGAACCAATAGGACACGAACCATGTCCACATCATTCCTGACTTGCCCATGTGGCTCGTTTTCCCTGTAGACACCTGTAACATAGAGTTTCACAAAATAGCTGCGGAAAGTTGCAGTAGCTGCGAAAAGTGGCAAGATTCCGCAGCTGAATGAACAAAATCTAAATCAAATAGCAAACACAAAAATATAATTAAAAACCATGTTAGATGCTCTTTTGCAAATGATATTGACAACTTGGGAGGTTCAGGTGAGTGAAAAAGGTATAGAAAAGTGTATGGAAAAGATGCAGAATTGAGACTCAACAATAGGCTCCCCATTTGAATCGAAAATTTCTATGAACTCCTTCTCCTTCTCTCTGTCATATGTTCTAAGCCATTCAGCTAGTGTCATTATTGCAGGTCTTTGGGTTCTCTCCATTTTACCATTGAAAGCGGATGTTTCTCTCTGTGTAAGGGTCTTCTTCTAGGAGGAATACCCTGGATCAGTCATACACTGGCTTTCGTAGGTCATTGGACCATCTAGATTTCAGAGAAGGTCCACAACATTTACATCCATAATACCCTTTTGTTACAAGACCTGCGAAATTATTGTATACAATATGCATTGCACGTTAAATAATATAATAATGATCAAAACAATTACAACGAATTAAATAATTAATATGTGAAAGAATATTGTTATGTATATAAAAAATTTAATAAACATGTAATTTACTAGAGAAAACTCCTAAGCCTGGATAATCATGTGTTGTGCAAGCACATATGCCATACAATTTAAAACTCCTCTATGCTGTGATGGGTCTTGATACATAATATACATTTACCCCATCCCATAATTCCTTCAATTCATCTACCAGTAGTTGTAAGAAGACATCCATATTCTTCACTTGTATTATACCAAGGACTATGAGAGCCAACATAAGATGTTTTTTCTTCACCAAAAACCATTGGGGGATATTGTTATTCATCACTGCTATAGTCCAAACATAAAGTTGGTGTTTAGAGGGAATATGGGTTGACACCATCCATGACTATGTTGAGTCGTAGACTTCATACTTCATCCTTGAATTTTTCGGGCCATGTATCCTATATATGCTTTGTGGCTACTAAATCTATTGGGATTCACATAAATCCAAACTCACTTATGTGTGAGGCATTCCATCCATGTAACATAGTATTTCTTTGCAACAAAAGAGAATTTGAATCCTTGGGATTATAGGAATGTGCCTCAATATCTTAAAAGGAGGACCACATGATTTACCCTTCTTTTTTTATTTATCATACCTGTCATGCCCACATTTTGGAAATATCTCTTTGTATGCATATTATACTCTATATAGAATACAATCTTTGGACATGCATGATATGATATGTACTCTACACCCAACATTTTCAACAATTTCTTTACCTCTTCGCAACTACTGGGCAAGACATTATCACTCGAAAGAACCTTATCTTTGAATAACCTGTAGTTGGTCATGGAAAATATTAAATTTACATTAATGCTAATAATTATTAACGTTCACAACCTTTACCATTTGTAATGTTGATTGTGTGACAAGATTTCTCAAAATATAATGGACTTGATGGTCAATTACATCAAAAATTTCTGAGAAACATGCATTCGGCAAGCCAAAATTTTCTTTCAAGTTGTATAGTAACATCCTTGTCCCAAAATGGGTAGAATTTGACTAACCTCCAGGTCCAAAGAGAGGGGTGGTGCAGGAAAATTTAAGGCTTTCGAAAAAGGTAGCAGCAATATGAGCATCAACCCCTAGCTGATCATCATTTTGGAATGCATCTAATAGCATTGTCTCTATGGAATTCACATCCCTTAAGTAATCATCCATACCAACCTCTATTTGATTTCCTCCATTGCTAGCTTGTGAATAACTACTATTGTTGTAGCCATTCCTAATTGGTGAATCTGGACGTAGTGGTAATTGAATAGGTGGTTGATTCAACCATTGTTGGTACCATTCCTCTCCGAGTTTTTCTCTTAATTCAACCTTCTCTCAATTTGAAATTGTCGTGGGGTGCAACAGAAGATGGTAGGTAGGTCGATCATCATTACTAAAATCCTAATAATTTCAAAAATTATATTTGAACATGATTAGTACAAAATTGATGATATCAATTAGTAAGCACGTCAATGCATGATTATATTAGTTTGATGTTGAAATAATTATATTATACCAAACAATTATTATTACCATCATTTTCCCAGGATTGTGGCTAGAAGATGACATGTTACAATTGGTAGGGTGAAGTGGCTATCCATTTTCATATACCAATCGCGCCTTGCAGTATGCTGCTCCTGATAAGAGCTTCCAACGTTTTGGAACTGTTTGAATATTTTGTGCATTTGAACTCAATTCTGAATCTGTATGAACCTGAAAATTTGTATACATTAATTTTATTCATATGATTGACATGGATAAAATAAATAAATTCAATTAGATAATGAAAAAGTAAATAAAATCAGAAATATTTACATCTGGAGATGGATAGGGAGAACTTGGCGATGGACTTTGAGAAATATTATGGAATGAGATAGATTTTGAATCATTTTTCATTTGATATAATTATGAGATTTTCTCCCAGCATTTGAAAAAAATCAACAATAAATTTGGTGTATATATCTAAAAGTAATTTTGGTGCCTTAAAAAGGGACTTATTGGTATTGGTGCTAATGTACTATTAACCGGACCAGTGTTATTTTACTAACACATGCATCGGTGTTGTTAATTAACAAACCCACCGAATATTAGGAAAAAAAGTGCAACTTAATTTTTTTGAAGTGAAAAAAAAGTGGTAAATTGAAAAATCAGCAGCAAATGATTTTCAGAAATCTGATTTCATAAAAAAATCCTTTAAATAGTAAAAGATACTGATTATTTCATTATTTTTGCAAAAAAATTCAGGGAGGGATTTGCAGGAGAGACATGCCTAGAGAAAGATATCACGAGAGCACTATGGAGCAACAAAATACTTTTGAATAACAACACTATTCAGAGAATCATAATTTGAAACATCTAGTGATTCACACAAAAACCCTGTAGTATAGTAAAAATATTAAATTTTACTCTAATTATTGTTTTTTTATAGTTTCTGTTAGAATTAATACATGCATAGTAAAAATTCTAAATTTCACTGTGCATTTTACAAAATAAAATAATTTACAATTTCTATTCATATTTACATTTAATTAAAATTCATAAAATAAAATAAAATAAAAAACATAAAAAAAGAAATCCATTCTTACGTTAAACCCTTTCTTCTTGTTTATGTGACTTCACAATTAGGGCTTTTCATTTTAGATTTATAGGGTTTGTATTACTATATATATAGGCATATGACATCTAACCCACACTACCACTTGAATATTTGGATCCCAATCCCTGTCAGCCCTTGCACAATTTAAAAAAAAATTAATGGTGTGCATTGTTTAAAATAGTGCATAGGTGTGTGATTGTAGTATAGGGCACCGGGCATGTACTAACAAAAAAATTATTTGATAAAAAAAAATATTAATTTATGTTTATATTAATCAGTGCTCCAGTATTAATATAACACACTAGGTCTCCTTCTTGACAAAGAGCATGGTACGGTGTTTTTGTTGTATTGGCGGTGATTTATAAGAACCTACCACACCACGTTTGGTGTGTAAGTTGCGAAAGGCGCACCGTTTTCTTGATTTTGTTTCTTAGCTGAAAAGTATGTGATCTATTTATAAAATATATTAACGAATGGTACATATTTCATATTGATAAAGAAATGGCTGAGAACAGTTCAAATAACAAAAATAATGATAACACATCTAGAAAAGAAAAAAAGGCATGTTCTTCGTAAATTCTTTAAAAAATTAGTATTTTTAAACTATATGTAAGTTTAAATAATATTTATTGTTTCATCTGTATCAGGCAGAGCCACAAAATGACGTAGCTCGATAAGATTATTTATGATATAAGACCAGAAGAGCATAAAATTTTGATGGAAAAACTATAGAAGCATGAATTAGGTGAATGAAAAAATATTATCGATCCAATATGAGTTTCTTTTTTGAATTTTCATTAATAATATACTCAAAATATTTTTTTTTCTAAGTTACGTTAATCTATTGATATTGAACATAATTTACAATGCGAGATCTTCCTGCATGGCTGCTGTTAGCCCCCCTATGAAATTCTTGACAAGCAAGCTGGGGGCTATGTCATTTTGGAGACCTTCAAGGAATGCATCTCCCCTGAAGACACATCATCCTTGAGGTCTCTCTGTGCTTTGCCTTATACAAGTCCCCTCTACTGGTTCCTTTCCCTAAGGCCCGCATTGCCCCTCATTCTCCTGCAAAACACCACTTATTACCTCCTTTCCCCTTTGACAAAATCCCTCTTTTCCCCTTCTTATTTTCCCTATTAACCCCCTAAATCCCCTCTAAAAATCCGTACACCCTTTGTTTGCCCAAATTCCCCCTCCATCTCCCTGTCGTTACCCTTTGGAGGCTTCAAAATGCATTAAAATGGGTTAAAAACCCACTTCCGACCATATGATAGGCCTCAGCCCCTTCCTGCAAGCCCCACGCCTTTCCCCCTCCATATAACCCCGCACCGTAACTGATCGCTAAACCCCAAAGGCGCTTGTTACATTTGCTCTTCGGGCACGATTATAGCCGCCGATCTACACAGAACGGACAGCGATCGCTGCCCTCGCAGCCTCCGTCAATTTCCCCGTTCATCACCCATCGCCACATCTCCACCGTCCGTTTAAAAGCTAAATCTGACAGTCCAGAATGTACCCGCTTCCGTGGGCCCCACCGCGCAATAGCATAAAACCGCCTGTTTTATTCCGCACCACTTATGCGCGGTAGGTGGTTTTCCCTGAGCACCCAGCGATTCCATTCAGCGCTCGCCACCTATCCCTTGTACGACGGCAAAACCACTTTCTCCCCACGCGTTATCTTTTGGCCCAGATCACCCAGCGAAATTGTTGTCAGCCGTCAAATCTCAGAACATTCATCCAACGGCCATCATTCGCCAGAGTTGCGCATGCGGTAACCCATGGTATGGCCCGCTGCCCGTCGTCCTCCATCGTTGATCTCCACCACGATCGACGGTCCAGATTTGTTAGCCCGCCGTTGAATTTTCCTCTATCTCCCAGTCCCACCACATCATCTCCACGTGTTCCCACCGTAAAATCTCCCTGCACATTCATATTTATTCATCCAAAGGGGCCTTTTTCTACGTTTTACGTTGATTTTTCATTTTCTCCGCCTGCAACTGCATTCTGCCACCTTTCCCCACGCCATGAATGTTTCCACCGTAACCCCGCATCATTCCTCCATGTCACCAATCTACGCGTCCATTCTCATCATCCCGCTGTGTCCATCACCCCCATCAATGGATTTCTTAATGGGTTGCGTATTTTGCAGGTTTACATAGAGATGGGAAAGTCTGTCACGGATTTACAGTGTTTAAATGTAGCGACAGGGAGTTTGTGCACCAGAGTTAATGAATAGCAGGTTTTATACATCAGCAGAGTGGTTTTCTCCATCAAAGGACAGATTTAAACTCTGCAAAACCCTTCCAGCACCATTAAAACCCGAGCTAACCTGTCAGAAGCAAAATGGAGTGGCAGAAGGTTTCAGTACAAGCAAAGGAGATTAGGGCACGCTAATGAAGATCTTGAGCCCTAAATTTTTAGTTTAAGAGGCAAAGCACCAGTGTGAAGACCCCAAGGGTCGATCGAAGGCCCTGAACACAAGTAAAAGGTAACATCAAGGTTTGATCGTCAGCAGAATGTTTTTCTTCATAAAGTACAGGGCGCCCATACAGCTTTTATTATGCGTAATGTCCCTGAAGGAATTCCCGCCCTAACAGTAGTTCAAAACAATTAAAACATTTATGGAGCAGACTTTTCGGTAGTTCTTTCGTCTTTTGTTTATTTACCACAAGTACAGCACAGCAGTCGAAGGATATCAAAATCATATCCAGAGAAGATCACTTCTGCACAAAGAGGTGACAGGGATTAAATACTCAGCATTCAAACTGAATGGGCTTCAGCCCTCTTTCGTTTCAAGGGGTTAATACAGCATTTAGCTTTTCATCTACCCCTTCTATTCTCCTTCAACTATAAATCTCAGAAAGAAACATTGTAATGGTTGTTGGTTGTTGATTGGATATCAGAGAAATGCAAGCATTTTCCTCTCGAGACAAGTTCTCGATGTCATATTGTAAGATAGGTTGAGATTTGATGTATTCAGACTAAATGTTCAAGCTGTGGGAAATGATGTACCTGATTGGTGTTTTTTTTAATATGAGAAGCACATTTCTTTGGATACTGATCTAAAGCAGCTGGTGATGTTTTCCTATCTCTGTGTTTGAGTGCATTTCATTCCATTTCTACTGGCTCGCATCAGAAGTTTGGCATAAGATTTACCCTTGATAGGTACCTTATGTTACTGCTCTCCCAGCCTTTTATGTTTTCTGCTTATATGTGTATCTGAATATTGATTTCAATTGATTTAACCAGTGTAGTGGATGTTTTTTCCTGCTCTCTGATGTATGAATTAATGAAATCTATGTTTATATTTTCTTGTTAGGATTTATGGATGAGTTGAGAACACCGGGAGGTCTAGAACCCTGTCTCTGCCTCACTAGGATCTTTCCATCTCATTAAACCTTTCTAAGATCCCTTCTGTTAAAATTATCCTTGTTTTTCCTTCGAGTTGCTAAAGCAGACCTGGAGTTAAATGACCTCTGGTCCGATCTATAAGCAGCCCTTTTTTCCCCCTTTGAGAGTTGTCTCTGAGTATGTCAAAGTAGGTCTGGAGTTAAATGACCTCTGACCTGATCTATAGACATAAATTTGGCTGTCTTTCCTTCTTTCCCTCTCACTCATTTTCAGTCCTTAATGTTCCATTCCATCAATCATATTTTAAGATCCAAATGCTCTAGATAACTAGCCCAACTGAAACACAAGTAAACCCTTTCTTGACTCCATTTCCCAATGGCCTTGATGTTCCCTGAGTTATCTATCTTTGCCTAGTTTCCTCTGTGCTCATCCTTGTCTTATATTGGACCTTCCTTTCCTGATTCTCAACAACCAAACACAAACAATCAAACAAACAACCCTGAGCCTATAACTAGCCTAAAATCATAACTTAGAGCTTCAAAGACATAAAACCTTTGACTATCATAGAGAGATCCCTCTCTGGACCTAGGAGGGCTAGATCCTAAGGTCTGAAAGTGGTTCTATGTTGTCTCATCTTTTGGTCTTGCCAACCTGGCCAAAACATGGGAACCCCAACATAATGGTGACTCCGCTGGGGAATTGAGTGAATTACTATTTAAAGATCCCTAGGCATTCAAAACCCAGAATCTCTGGTTAGGTTGGTAGTAAGTCACCCCTTTCTTGAATCAACCTCCATTGTTGAGTATCCATCATACTCTTAGACAGAGCCTGGAAAGGGCCAGGAAGCCTCCGGATCTCACCCTCTTCGGAGGTGACATATCTGGTAAATGCCCTCCCAGTCAATCTCTGGTTGGAGTTTGCTGTTTTTGAGGAGATTCCTGAAAGGTGATAGTGCTTGAGCACTGTGGTGGACAGTGTAACCCCTTAGACATACCCAAAAACCCTCCGCCTGGTGACTCCATTATTCCTAAACGAAAATACTCCACTGGTGATTAGTAGGCCTGCTGATTGTCTTGGTTTCACATTAGACTCCACTGGGAGACCAGCCTTTGAAACAACATTAACCCCAACATAATGGCGACTCCGCTGGGGACCTGAGTGCATTTCACCTCAAACCTTTTTAAAAACCTCAAAAAGCCTAGATCTCTGGTTAGGTTGGCAGTAAGTCACCCCTTTCTTGAATCAACCTCCATTGTTGAGTGTCCATCATACTCTTAGACAGAGCCTGGAAAGGGCCAAGAAGCCTCCGGATCTCACCCTCCTTAGAGGTGACATATCTGGTAAATGCCCTCCTAGTCAATCTCTGGTTGGAGTTTGTTGTTTTTGAGGAGATTCTTGAAAGGTGATAGTGCCTGAGCACTGTGGTGGACAGTGTAACCCCTTAGACATACCCAAAAACCCTCCACCTGGTGACTCCATTATTCCTAAACGAAAAGACTAGACTGGTGATTAGTAGGCCTGCTGATTGTCTTGGTTTCACATTAAACTCCACTGGGAGACTAGCCTTTGAAACACCATTAACCACAACAGAAGTAACAAGTAGGGTTAAGCTGCTTGGCTAAGAAACATCATTCTGGCTTTCAGAACCATTCACACAAGAGCTTATCCCAATCCCGACCCGCCTGAAATAGTTGACAATCTGGAGAGTATCCTCAAAGGAGCTCCTGCACCCAAAAGACCAACTATTTCCATTCACATTCATAGAGCTAATTTTGCACCAGAATACCTAATAGCTCTATCACATTTTCTCCCTGACCTAGACCCTCCAAACAGATTACCAAGAACTAGGTCATCCAGTGATCTAGACCAGCCAGACCTCGGGTTTCACAGTTCAGCATCTCATAGTGGTCAACACTCTAGGGGTAGAGGAACCCCTCCATCCACCCCACCCGATTACCACTTCATTCAAAACTAGGGGCTCTCTCACCCTAAATCTGCTCAACAAACTCTTTTTGGTCCTAATATCCCTGTCATCCATATACCAGTTGCTCAAGTTAACCCTTTACCTCATCAGAATATCATCATGGCAGCTTGGTATGCACCTCTGGTCTTACCTCAACCCTTGGTACCCTTACCCAATGATTATCAATAAAAAATCCTACACTTCACTGCTAAAGAATCCATCACAGCTCAACAACATGTAGATAAAATGGAGGATTCTTTTGACTACATGGAAATTGATGATGAAACAATCAAAATGAGAATCTTTGCCCAAAGCTTGGGAGGTGAGGTGAAGAAGTGGTTTAAAAACCTACCTGTGGGTAGTATCCAAGATCTCCCTGTGCTATACCGGACTTTCGTCGACAAATGGGAAACTAGGGCAAACCCTCGCCAACTCCTAGCTGAATACATGAGCCTAAAAGAAATGTGGGAGAGAGTGTCCATGATTACACAACAAGATTTAATAGCATTTACAATGCCCTCCCCCCACATATGAAACCTCCACAAGGCATGGCCTTGGCTAAGTACCCTAATGGGTTTGATGTTGACATGGCCTATGAGCTTAGGGATAAAGAGTACACCACATTGGAGGACATGCAGAAAGGAGCAGTGAACATAGAGTCAAACCTGATTGAGAAAAGAGCAAGACTGAGATCTGAGAGGAGGGTAACCTATAGGGATGACAATGTAGCCTCCAAATCTGATCCAAATTATGAAAAATTGTCTAAAAACATGGAAGAGCTACAACAAGTGATGAAGAAAATCGTTGTCACTGTCAATAACCAAAACAGAAATCAAAACCAGAACCAAAACTTTAGAAGGAACAACAATGCTCCCAACAGACAGAAAGAATCAAATTAGCAAATTATTCGTCCTTTCCAAAAAAATTTAGATGAAGATGAGGGAATCCTAGAAGAGTCTGAAGGGAATGCAATAAACATGTTTGAAACGGAAGACTTAGTCCTTAACTATGATTCAGGAGAAGATCAACCCTCACCATCATACTGGGATGAGGACCGGTTAGAAACTGAAGATTACAGATTAGGATTTGAAAATGCCATGATGCAGGTCAGAGAAAAATATGAACTTAGGAGCAAAAATAACCAAGACACTTCCAAACCCAAAGCTCCTGAGGTTACCATCAAGAAAATGCCTGAAAAATCTTCTAAAGTGAATGCTGAAAATAGCAAAACAGCAGCTGAAAGTTCTGGGAAAAACAAAGAAAAAGACAACCTAGACACTAAAAAACAAAGCCAACCAACCAGCAGTACTAGCACTACAGTTAGTGCTCCTGATAAAATGATTCCTGACCCTTTACATAGTGAGAAATCACAAACTGACACAGCTACTAAGGCAGTAGCAAATAAAACAGAGTTGAGCACTCCAAAGAGTCAGTCCACTTTCAATTTGGAAAGTGAGATTGCAAAAATAAAAATCTCTGTCCCACTCTTTAAGCTGGCCACTCAGAATGTGTATAAAGGCCAAATTTTGAAAGCATTGAATCTGGGGGGAAACAATGACACTGTGAATTTGAATGATGACCAGCCAGCCCTCTTGTTTGGTCCAAAGATTGAGAGAAAGTTTCAGGAAGGGGTAGTTCCACCTTTTTATATCAGTCTCAACATTCATGACAAAATACTCCACAATGCCATGCATGATTCTGGAGAGTCACACAATTTAATGCCTAAGGTAGTGATGGAGAAGCTAGGCCTAGAGATAACCCACCCTTACAAAGATTTGTATTCATTTGACTCTAGCAGAGTGAAATGCCTAGGACTAATCAAAGATTTATGTGTGAGCTTGACCCAGATTCCTGCCAAATGTATGGTCATGGATGTGGTGGTGGCATATGTACCACCCAAGTATGGCATGTTATTATCGAGATCATGGGGAGCCAAATTGCAAGGAACAATGCAGATGGATGGCTCATATGACCAATTGTTCCTTGCAATTTGGCTACCATTATACTCTGTGCACACAGACCTGGATTCTTTCATTCTTTATAATGACCAATCCTTAGGGGAGCCTGAATCACAACGCAGAGATCCAAGCAAAAACACAGAGCCCATGGACTTTAGCATAATGGCCACCCTAGAAGAATACGATGAAGAAAACCATGGGTAGGGTATTAGAAACGAAACTCTGAGTGAACCAACAACGGAAACAGAGCGCAAACAGCAAGATAGCCAACTCCATGAACTCCACACATGTCATGAAGAACAAAACAACCCGCAACCTAGTACAAACCCTGTAAAGCAACATAATGGCGAACCCCTGTGGGAAATGAATTTCGATGGGTCATGTACTAGGAAAATTGCTGGAGCAGGGGTGTGGCTACGTAACATAGAAAATGACCATGCAGAGAGCCACGCTGTCAATCTGCACTTCAAATGCACAAACAACATTGCAAAGTATGAAGCTCTTATCCTGGGCTTAAATCTATTGAGAAAATTAGGAGCCCGTAGGGTAACTGTGCTAGGAGACTCTGAGTTAGTTGTCAAACACGTGAATGGTGAATACACAACAAAACATCCTCGATTAAGAGCATATAGGAACGATGCCATGGATATATTGAAAAATTTCATGGAATATGAATTAGTGTTTGTTCCCAGGAGTCAAAATGTCATTGAAAATGGATTAGCTTGCCTAGCTAGTTCATATCCTAAGACTCCCCCAGACCAACAAATCATCATTCAGACCAAGTTCAGACCTGCAGTGCCAGACAATGAAAAATATTGGCAGGTCTTTGAAGGAGACAAACAGATTGAAGATTTTCTGGTGGGAAGGAATGAGTTTGAATTTTCTAATTCCGACTCAAAATCTGATGACAGCTGCCCAAGTGAGGATCCCCCAGATGAACAAGAAACACCCTGTAACATAGAAATAAATTCCCTTTCTAAAGAAACCGGAAATCTAACTGAAAAATGTGAAAACGCAGATAGTGAAGAAGTAGAAGTGCTGTAGGCCAAAGACAAGAATATACCCAGAGGCCTAGCACCCCTATAGGACCTATTTGACTTTGATGATGTGGCCAAGAAGCCCACTATAGAACATGCATATTCAGATGTAGAAGAATGCAACATTGGCACTGAAGATAAGCCCAAAAGGATCAAACTGGCTAAGTCTATACCTGCAAACATGAAGAACAAATACACTGACCTGTTTAAGGAATTCATTGATGTGTTTGCATGGAGCTATGAAGACTTAAAGGCCTATGACACCAACATCATACAACACAAGATACCCCTGAAGGAAAATCAGAAGCCTTTCAGACAAAAACTCCATAGGATCAATCCGAAACAATTGCCTGCAGTAGAGAAAGAGATCAAAAAGATGTATGATGCAGGAATAATAGTCCCTGTAAGTTTTTCTGATTGGGTGTCAAACTTAGTGGCTGTGAGGAAGAATACGGGGGAGATCAGACTATGCATAGACTTCAGAAACCTCAACAGAGCCTCCCTGAAAGACAACTACCCTTTTCCTAGAATGGAACATATCCTGCAGAAGGTAGTGGGCTCTAAGAGAATCTCCCTGCTTGATGGTCTTTGAGGATACAATCAAGTTCTTGTACTCCCAGAAGATCAACTCAAAACAGCTTTTACCACTCCATGGGGCACCTTCATGTATGTGAAAATGCCTTTTGGATTGATGAATTCTGGAGCCACCTTCCAGAGAGCGATGGATATAGCTTTCTCAGATGAGATAGGACACTTCATAGTTATCTACTTGGATGAATTGACTATATTTTCTAAAACTGAAGAGGAACACTTGAAACATCTGAGGAAAGTCTTTGAAAAATGTAGAAGGTATGGTCTGTCCGTAAATCCTAAGAAAGAAAATTTTGGGCTGCAAGAAGGTAAGCTTCTTGGTCACATTATATCTAAGAAAGGGATTAGGATAGACCCGCAAAAAGTTGAGGGGATACTTCAAATCACACACCCGAGAAACATCAAGGAGTTGCAGTCCTTCATTGCGAAGATCAATTTCCTTAGGAGATTCATTCCCAACCTAGATGATCACCTTAGGAAAATGACCAACATGCTAAAGAAAGGTGCAGGAATTAAGTGGACTGTTGAAGCCAAGAAATCTTTTGAGTCGGTAAAACTGGCGCTCACTCAAGCCCCTATCTTGATCAGTCCAGATTTCTCAAAGGATTTTCTAATCTTTTCATTCGCCTCTGAACACACAATAGTCGCTGTCTTACTGTAGAAAAACACAGAGGGAATGGAACAGCCAATCGCCTTCTTCAGCAAATCTCTAAGAGATGCACCCTTGAAATACAACATTATGGAAAAGCAGGCCTATGCCCTGGTAAAGGCCTTAAAAGACTTTAGGGTGTACATTCTGCATTCTCACACCATTGCTTATGTGCCAAATATAGTGGTCAAAGATATCTTGTCCCAAGACCCTGATGGGAAAAGGGGCAAATGGATTGCTACAATCCTAGAATATGACCTTGAGATAAAGCCCACCAAACTGATCAAAGGTCAAGGCCTGGCCTAGTTAATGGCTGAATCAAACTTGTAGGCCCTTGACATTAACATGATAAATGCCTTAGATGAGCAGGAAGGGTTGCCCCATCCAACTGTTGAGGAGCAGTTTCAGAACTCTCCTTGGTACTCTGATATCCTTTATGTGCTCACCAATCTCAATGCCCCTCCAGAACTGTCCAAAACCAAGGCCAGATTCATAAAACTCAAAGCTACAAACTACTGCATCTTGAATGAAAGCTTATATTGGAGAAATCAAAGTGGCCTATTGCTAAAATGTTTGTCTGAAACTGAAGCTGAAAATCTTAAACAAGAGTTTCATGCTAGAGAATGTGGAGGCCACCTGAGTTGGAAAGCCACAGAAAATAAGATACTCAGGGCTGGTTACTATTGGCCTAACCTCTTCAATGATGTCCATAAAATGACTCTTACCTGCCACAAATGTCAGATCTTTGAAGGCAGAAGAAAGCTCCTCCCCCTTCCCCTGCAACCCATCACTGTTGAAGGTCCCTTTCTGCAATGGGGTCTAGACTTTATAGGGGATTTTCATCCAGCCTCTTCAGGACAACACAAATGGATCCTAACTACTACAGATTATTTCACTAAGTGGATAGAGGCCATACCCACTGGGAATGCCACTAATTCAGTCATCATTAGGTTCCTAGAAGGTCATATCCTCTCTCGGTTTGGTTTCCCAAGGAAAATAATCACCCACAATGCTGTTGCTTTTGGATCCAAGAAAATGGTTGATTTTTGTTAGGTATCATATCACGCTTGGTCATTCAACTGCCTATTACCCTCAGGGTAATGGCTTGGCTGAATCATCAAATAAGAGCCTAGTCGCAATCATCAAAAAGCTGTTCGAAGAGAACAAAAAATCATGGCACAACAAGTTGGTACATGCTCTATGGGCTGACAGGCTTACTACAAAAAAATCCATTGGCATGTCACCATTCCAGCTAGTCTATGGGACAGAAGCAGTATTTCCTACCCGCCTTGGGGTTCCAGTAATCAGAATTGTCTAGGAGATCCAATCGGAAGAGGAAAACATGATAAGAAGGATAAATCAGACAATCCATCTTCAGCAAACAAGGGAGGAGGTATATAATAGAGCTGTCAGAGTTCAGGAAAACATAAAAAGGTTGTTTGACAAAAAAACCAAAGTTGCTGATTTCAAAATTGGCGACAAGGTTCTAAAGTGGGACTGAAGAAGGGAGGACAAAGGTAAACATGGAAAGTTTGAAAGCTTTTGGCAGGGTCCATACATTATCCAAGCTACTGTGGGCCCAAATGCATTTTTTCTACAAGAACTTGATGGTACAGAACTATTTGGGGCTCCTGTCAATGGCAGGATGCTCAAACACTACTTCTACTAAATTTCAGTTTCCAGTTTCGTTCTTCATTGTATACACCATTGCAGTTTATTTCAGAAAAAAAAAGAAAAAGAAAAAAAAAAAGAGAGAGCGCCGGTCCTAACATGCTCAAAATCTGGACCAGCAAGGAACAAAGAAGAATCAGCTCTAATGTGCCCAAAACCAGAGCTGAAATCATAGAAAAGAGGTGACTCAAATATGCTCAAAACCTGAGTCACAAAGAAAGAAGGATATTTCAAATTGCAGATTTCATGCCTTCACAGCTTTGTTTGCAGTTTTCTACAAGTCTTCACTCCAGCAAGTCAGACAGTCTAATCCTGGCTTGGTTTTTTTTCAATTTCCTGTCTTAGAATGTAGGAGAAGAAATCTGTTGGACACTTTAATCCCAACAGATGTTAGATTAGGTAGAGAAGCATATGAGGCCAACTGTTTAACCTGGTCTCATGGAGCAATAAGGGTAGATTTAGAATAGGTTGTTTTGTTTTGAAAATAAAATGTAAGGGGTCTGCTAGCTCAAATGCACCCTAAAGAAGAAAAAATGCTAGTACTATAGTTTGGGTAGGTAGTTTGATTGGGAAAATGTTTCTGCTGATGTAACATATTTATATTGTGGCAGCTGATCAAAGAAAGGGATGTGCCTAGCAGTAGGCAACTGGCCTACTCCAAAGATCATTTCTGGTTTCTTGCCTCCTTCAAGAAGAATCCATCACCATGTGGAGCCACTGTTCGCCCCCCTATGAAATTCTTGACAATCAAGCTGGGGGCTATGTCATTTTGGAGACCTTCAAGGAATACATCTCCCCTGAAGACACATCATCCTTGAGGTCTCTCTGTGCTTTGACTTATACAAGTCCCCTCTGCTGGTTCCTTTCCCTAAGGCCCACATTGCCCCTCATTCTCCTGCAAAACACCACTTGTTACCTCCTTTCCCCTTTGACAAAATCCCTCTTTTCCCCTTCTTATTTTCCCTATTAACCCCCTAAATCCCCTCTAAAAATCCCTACACCCTTTGCTTGCCCAAATTCCCCCTCCATCTCCCTGTCGTTACCCTTTAGAGGCTTCAGGATGCATTAAAATGGGTTAAAAACCCACTTCCGACCATATGATAGGCCTCAGCCCCTTCCCGCAAGCCCCGCGCCTTTCCCCCTCCATATAACCCCGCACCGTAACCGATCACTAACCCCCAAAGGCGCTTGTTACATTTGTTCTTCGGGCGCGATTACAGCCGTCGATCTGCATAGAACGGACGACGATCACCGCCCTCGCAGCCTCCGTCAATTTCCCCGTTCATCACCCATCGCCGCATCTCCACCGTCCGTTTAAAAGCCAGATCTGACGGTCCAGAATGTACTCGCTTCTGTGGGCCCCGCCGTGCAATATCATAAAACCACTTGTTTTATTCCGCACCACTTATGCACGGTGGGTGGTTTTCCCCGAGCGCCCAGTGATTCCATTCAGCTCTCGCCACCTGTCCCTTGTACGACGGCAAAACCACTTTCTCCCCGCGCATTATCTTTCGGCCCAGATCACCCAGCGAAATTGCTGTCAGCCATCAAATCTCAGATCATTCATCCAATGGCCATCATTCGCTAGATTTGCGCACGCGGTAACCCATGCTATGGCCCGTCGTCCGTCGTCCTCCATCATTGATCTCCGCCACGATCGACGGTCCAGATTTTTTCGCCTGCTACTGACTTTTCCTCTGTCTCCCGGTCACGCCACGTCATCTCCACGTGTTCCCACCGTACAATCTCCCTGCACATTCATATTTATTCATCCAAATGGGGCCTTCTTCTACGTTTTATGTTGATTTTTCATTTTCTCTGCCTGCGACTGCATTCCGCCACCTTTCCCCACGCCATGAATGTTTCCACCGTAACCCCGCATCATTCCGCCATGTCACCAATCTACGCATCCATTCTCATCATCCCGCTGCGTCCATCACCCTCATCCATGGATTTCTTAACGGGTTGCGTATTTTGCAGGTTTACAGAGAGATGGGAAAGTCTGTCACGATTTTACAGTGTTTAAATGCAGCGACAGGGAGTTTGTGCACCAGAGTTAATCAATAGCAGGTTTTATACATTAGCAGAGTGGTTTTCTCCATCAAAGGATAGATTTAAACTCTACAAAACCCTTCCAGCACCATTAAAACCCGAGCTAACCTGTCAGAAGCAAAATGGAGCAGCAGAAGGTTTCAGTACAAGCAAAGGAGATTAGGGCACGCTAATGAAGATCTTGAGCCCTAAATTTTTAGTTTAAGAGGCAAAGCACCAGTGTGAAGACCTAGAGGGTCGATCGAAGGCCCTGAACACAAGTAAAAGGTAACATCAGGGTTTGATCGTCAGCAGAATATTTTTCTTCATAAAGTACAGGGCGCCCATACAAATTTTATTATGCACAATGTCCCTGAAGGAATTCCCGCCCTAACAGCAGTTCAAAACAATTAAAACATTTATGGAGCAGACTTTTTGGTAGTTCTTTCGTCTTTTGTTTATTTACCACAAGTACAGCACAGCAGCCGAAGGATATCAAAATCATATCCAGAGAATATCACTTCTGCACAAAGAGGTGAGAGGGATTAAATACTCAGCAATCAAACAGAATGGGCTTCGGCCCTCTTTCGTTTCAAGGGGTTAATACAGCATTTAGTTTTTCATCTACCCCTTCTATTCTCCTTCAACTATAAATCTGAGAAAGAAACATTGTAATGGTTGTTGGTTGTGATTGGATATCAGAGAAATGAAAGCATTTTCCTCTTGAGACAAGTTCTCTGTGTAATATTGTAAGATAGGTTGAGATTTGATGTATTCAGACTGAATGTTCAAGATGTGGGCAATGATGTAACTGATTGGTGTTGTTTTTAATATGACAAGCACATTTCTTTGGATACTGATCTAAAGTAGCTGGTGATGTTTTCCTATCTCTTTGTTTGAGTGCATTTCATTCCATTTCTACTGGCTCGCATCAGAAGTTTGGCATAAGATTTACCCTTGATAGGTACCTTATGTTGTTGCTCTCCCAACCTTTTATGTTTTCTGCTTATATGTGTATCTTAATATTGATTTCAATTGATTTAACCAGTGTAGTGGATGTTTTTTCCTGCTCTCTGATGTATGAATTAATGAAATCTATGTTTAGATGTTCTTGTTAGGATTTATGGATGAGTTGAGAACACCGCGAGGTCTAGAACCCTGTCTCTGCCTCACTAGGATCTTTCCATCTCATTAAACCTTTCTAAGATCCCTTCTGTTAAACTTATCCTTGTTTTTCCTTGGAGTTGCTAAAGCAGACCCGGAGTTAAATGACCTCTGGTCCGATTTATAAGCAGCCCCTTTGTCCCCCTTCGAGATCTGTCTCTGAGTACGTCCAAGCAGGTCTGGAGTTAAATGACCTCTGACCTGATCTATAGACAGAAATTTGGCTGTCTTTCCTTCTTTCCCTCTCACTCATTTTCAGTCCTTAATGTTCCATTCCATCAATCATCTTTTAAGATCCAAATGCTCTAGATAACTAGCCCAACTGAAAGCTTGCACATTGAACACAAGTAAACCCATTCTTGACTCCATTTCCAAATGGCCTTGATGTTCCCTGAGTTATCTATGTTTTCCTAGTTTCCTCTGTGCTCATCCTTGTCTTATATTGGACCTTCCTTTCCTGATTCTCAACAACCAAACACAAACAATCAAACAAACAACCCTGAGCCTATAACTAGCCTAAAATCATAACTTAGAGCTTCAAAGACATAAAACCTTTGACTATCATAGAGAGATCCCTCTCTGGACCTAGGAGGGCTAGATCCTAAGGTCTAAAAGTGGTTCTATGTTGTCTCATCTTTTGGTCTTGCCAACCTGGCCAAAACATGGGAACCCCAACAGCACACGATGCAACAACCACATATTCTGATTATGATGTAGATAAGGCAATAGAACTTTGTTTCTTGCTGAACCAAGATACCAATCGAGGCCCTAAGTAAAATGCCCCTCTAATAGTGCTTTTTCGATCATCAACATTTCTAGCCTAGTCTGCATCTTTGTATGCATGAAGGATAATATATGCATCTTTAGGATACCAAAAGCCAAAGCCTTGGGTTCCTTTTAGATATTTTAATATTCTCTTAACTGCCTAAAGATGTATTTCCCTTGGATTTTCTTGGAAACATCCAACAATCCCAACTGCATGCATGATATCTGGTCTAGTACATGTTAGATAAAGAAGACTTCCGATCATAGACCTATATTCTAGTTGGTTTATTATGGGAGATTCATCATGTGAGATGAGGCTACATCCTGTCATCATTGGAGTACATACTGCTTTAAAATATTCGATCCCATATTTATTCAAAATCTTCTTGAGATATTTTGTTTGTGAGAGAAAGATGCCATCTTTTACTTGTTGTACTTTTCAACCCAGAAAATATGTTAGGTTCACAAGTAAAGACATTTTAAATTATTTTTGCATAACAGAGGAAAATGTTTTACTCATGGATTCTTCATTACTCCCAAATATGATATCATCGACATAAACAACAATAATTAGCACTTTATCATCCTCTATTTTTGTGTACAGGTTGTTATTTGCAGATCATTTTGTGAAACCTTGTTATTAAAGATACTTGTCAAGACGATAATACCATGCCCGAGGGGCTTGATTTAGCCAATATAGAGCCTTTTTGAGTTTTCATACAAGGTTTTCATCATTCATTAGAATTAATCCTTCTGTTTGTTCAATATATACTTCTTCTTCTAGATCTCCATTCAGGAATGTAGACTATACATCCATTTGATAAAATTTGAAATGACAAAAACTTGAAAATGCAAGAAACATTCTTATGGATTCAAGTTTGGTTAGAGGTGCAAATGTTTATTTAAATTATATACCTTCTTGTTCAGCATAACCTTTGTAAACAAGCCTAGCTTTGTTTCTAATGACTTCTCCATTTTCATTCGATTTATTTTTGAATATCCATTTTTTCTCAATAACATTTTTATCATGAACATTTTTATCACGAACATCTTTGAGCTCGCTTGATTTGTGTAGTTGAGAGAAGCTTAGATGTTCCAACCTTTTGTGCCATAAAAAATTTTCTTCTGCTTCGCCTAAGTAACATTGTCCTTGGCCACCTTTCAATAAATAAATACTACTCGGAGTTCTTGTTCCCTTTATTATGGTCTTTCATATGTCAAGTTCACGAACCACACATTCTTCTGATACGAAAACAACCTATTGCCTTGATCACACATTTGGCTAGCACTTAAAATTTTATGCGTTAATCCATCAACAAACATAACATTACCAACTTTAACCTTTTATTTTAGAAAAAACAAATCCTTTACGATTAATTACAACAGGTGAATAATTTCCAAAAGTAACATTCTTTTCTTTCTCTAATGCATTGTATGAAATGAGTTTATATTTATCACCTGTCATCTATTTTTAGCATCTGTTGTCAATGTGCCATTCATTTTCTTGACCTTCTGCATACAATGTTATGCCACAAATGTCAGATTCTATGTCCTTCCTTTTCCATACCTTAAAAATTGTTGATATTTTATCCTTTTGAGATGTTGGCTATAATTTTCTCCTGAATTCAGATTCCTCATGTCCAAAGTTATTTCAAAATGAGCATTCAATTTCATCTTTAAGAGGTGAGAAATTTTTATAGGTGTTCTTCTTGATTCCTTCCTCATTCCTTTGTTTTCTTTCTTCTCTAGTCATGATGTTTTTTAGGAAACACATTGAGTAGCCTGGTGACCAAAATTATGACATGAGAAACATTGTCCGTTAAAGTAGAAATTTTTGTGATCATAGAATATTCTATAGTTATTTACCTTTTGACTGATGCTTTTTTTATTGTTCATCCTTGGATTAGAGTGGAAATGATTTACCTGTGAAGTATCTGTATTCTTTTGTTGAAGATTGAAGCTTTGCTGACTGGATTTTGGTGCATTGTATCCAAGACCTATCTTCATAAGAGGAGAGCGTCAAACCTTAATAATTTCATCTAAGGTTTCAAATCCTTTAGCAAATATAAGATTTCGAGTTTTTATCTTCTCAACTTCTTTTCTTAGAATTACTATTTCACATTCTAACTTCTCATTATGCTTCTCCTTTTCTATGAGTTGATTCTTTAAGGTATCTATGGAAACTTTGTTTTCTTCTAAACATACTTTAAGCTCAGTGATTTCTTCAATGAAAAATAATTTTCCTCTAAATCATCCACGAATTTGTCATCAGACTCGTTAGTACTTCTTTCAAACTCCATGAGTAATTTAAGATCTTGATCAAACTCTCCTTCTTCACTATTTTAACAACCATCACTATATTGATGAGCATAATAACTTTTCTTATTTTCAAACCATTTCCTATTTCCTTTTGCAACTTCCTTCCCCTTTACAAGGTTTTCTTTATAAGGACACTTAGCAACATAATGACCAAATCTACCACAAGTAAAAAACTTGAAAGGAATCTCACCTCTGAATATTTCGGTGCCAAGTTGAAGTTTCTTTACAAATTTTACCTCATCTTCTTCTGATATATAACATGATTCCTTGTTTTCTTCCTTTTCCTTTCCTTTTGAAGTTTCTTTGAATGCGGCTTCTATGAATTTTGAGGGACATCATTTTCTTGTTTCAAAGGAAGTTAGGATCCCGTGAATTTGTACGATAGTAAGGTTTTGCAGATCTTGCTTTTCTTCAATGGAAGACTATTTTGACTCGAATTTAGGAGTTAGATATCTTAGGATTTTATCTATTAAAATAGGATCTTTTATATCCTCACCCAAATTTCTCATATGATTTACAATCTCATCTATACATAGAAAGAAACTTGCAATACTTTCATTATTATGCATTCTGAAAGTTTCATATTGAGTTCTCAGAGTTTGGAGTTTAGCACTTTTTACCTTGTCATCACCTTCATAGCTATGGATGATTTTGTCCCATATTTCCGTTGTTGAATTTAGCCGCACATAAATTTGACAAATTCTAATTATGTCAGGCTTCCCAACAAGGCATTGACATCTTTTTCATTGGTTTCATATTTCTTATTTTTTGTTGCATCTATTGGAACTGCATGTTAGAAAATTATATATTACAGAGAAATGCAACACATAAAATATGTGGAAAACACAAACACATAAAACACATAAAACCAGAGAGACACAGATATAAGTGGTTCACCCAGTTTGGGCTACGTCCACCCTGAACAACCAGTCCTTCCTTTCTATTATCCAGCAAAATGAAGAGACACAACCTACAACAGTTCCGTTGTATATCCTTTGTTCTCTCTCATAGTCTCCCTATTTGTTTCTCGCTCTGAGAATACACATACAATACACAACTGCAATACAATACCCTCATACAAAATGAGGGGTTGCCTTCTAGGGCAAAAAACCATAAATTAAACATAACTTCTACCGTCATATCATCCTGCCCCCGTACCCCCCAGGCAGCATTTAATTACGGGCAGCATTTCTGCCCCGTTTAGAACAGGGGTCCAACACTGTGATACAAAATAAAGAATATAATCAGGCTCCATACCCAACACTACGGTTGGATAATGATAACCTCCTTCAACAATTTCCCATACATCTACTCCAAGAGATTGAAGATAGGATCCTGTTCTTGTCGTCTAGAAAATTAAATTACTTTCGCTGAAGAGTGGTGGCCTAATAGATGTTGTTCTGTCTTCATTTCTCATCTTGGTAGATATTCCTTCAAGTATTCAAGCTTCTTCTAAAGGACCTTCTCTGATTCTAATTGTTGGGAAAAATGTTGAGACTGGGGGGTGAATCAGTATTTAAAAACTCACACAGTTTATTATTTTTCTTTCTGAATTATGTATGCGACTTGAATGGAGCCAACTAGCGTATGTACGCGACTGTTATTAAGGAAACTAGCGTATGCCTTGTAACATTATAATTCATTTAAATCTTCAATTACTTGACTTAGACCAGTGCATCATGAATTCATCAGACATTAAGTACGCAGTAAATATGTGCAGTAACAGAAGATTAAACCATCACACATAAGAAACACATATGAACACTAGGAATTAAGGTGGAAACCCAATGTGGGAGAAAACCACTGTTGCTTTCGTCTCAGTCTTCAATATTATTATTATGGAAAACTTCTTACATTCTTGTACTGGTGCATACCCATACCAGTACGCAAGAACCCACCTGCTAAATGCTACAACCTTCACTCATTCTCCAGCTCCTATTGGAAGGGAGCTCCGACCCCCTAATATTGTTTACCAACACCCATTGGAAGGGACCTTCAACCCACAAATATGATCACCAACTACTACTGGCAAGAAGCTTCAACTTCCTCATTGACGGCTCCAACCCTCAGCACCATCCATGGACCACATTCATAAATTTTCACACTAGATCCACCTGCTTCAATACATCACAACTTGTAGGAAAATTTTCATCAAATAATTCATGATGAACACATTTACATCATATAAGCCCAATATCAAAACTGAAACTGATCACTATACCCAAAACATTAACCCAATTACTGAAAACAACCACTGACCAATTAATCATTGAACCACTCAAATATTGAACTAACCACTGACGCAAACAGTCACTTAACCAATCACCAAATTAATTCAAACAGAACAATGAGATCATTGTAACCAAAATATCAAAATGGAACCCAAAATATTGCATCAACACACTGAATCAACTGCAACCCTCATAATTCATTTAAAAAATATATACGCGGCTTCACTTAAGGCAACCCGCGTATAGACGCACTTTTCTAAAAATAAACTAGCGTACAGATCTCAACATACCAAGTTCTGGAAAATGTTAACTTGAATCATAAACAGAATTGTATAGAGACATTATGAAGAATTATATTAGATTATAGATCTCTAAAACCAAATATAGTTAACAAAATCATGTATCTTCTTTAACCAATCAACATTCAAACAATTTAAGCTTCACCATTCAAGCAATTCTACTTCATACATTTCTACTAAACCCAGATCGGCATGAAGACATCATTAAAAGACAACAAAACAACAACACTGATAATATTTATCAGACATGTTATAAGCAGAAAGCATTCCATTATATACGCACCTTTCATGAAGCGAACCCACGTGTATACAAGACATTACCAAGACCAACCTGTGTATAGATCTGCAATTTTTTACCTAAACTTACGCAACCCTTCAGAAATTCAGACAAACCCAGATCATAGTATTCAAAGATAAAGCATGTGTCAAATCATAGATCTAGTCAATCCATGAGCAGATCATACAATGGAAAGTAATTTCGGGTCTCATGATCCCAATCCATCATTTTATTTATCGGTGCATAATGATTTCATATCAACTTTTCAACTATAGCCCATACAATGAAACTGTACTTCAGATTGAAGTATTCCTCAAAAACCCTTACTAATGCACACATTAGCACTTTCATATTCACCTCCTTATATAATTTGAGCCTTAGCTAATACCATGAGCCAAAACCACACCAGTGTCGGTGGTAATCTTTGACGGGATCAAATAGTTGTTTCTACGTTTAATATTGTGGGTTAATATTGTGGTAAAGACCCTTGGCATTAATAAAATAGTGTTCCAATATGTAAGCGAATTTTCTTCTTACTAACCACGTGTGTACGCAACTTGGCCTCGTCTAACCCGTGTATATTTTTTCAAATATTCACCTTCATAAATCTTCTATTTATGACCTACAAAAATCTATCCCATCATTCTTTTATTCTATTCCATCAATCTATCACCTCTGAACTCATCTGTGAACTCATCAGGTTACCATATACTTGTTCTGTTACAAGTGGGTTTCCATCAAGGACAACACATACATCATAATTCCAATAGTATTTTGAGTTTGAACTATAAATCCCCTTCATGTTAATGACGTACCGGTTCTAAATTTTTGTAAAGAAATCTTTAAAGTTTGCACTATGGTAACTCTTGTGTAATATGAATAGGAAAGTTGAACCAAAGTTGTTTTCTTGTGATAAAAGTCTAAATATATCGGGTACTACTATCTCTATATTGTTTTAATGTTTCAATGCGATAAATAATCATTTTGAATTATTTTTCATTATATATATGTTTTGTATATAATCAAGAATGTATTCACTACTCATGTGTGATATTGTAATCTTTAAGATATATGAGAAACAACGAGATATTTTATGTGATTAAAATAGTTATTCTCATATTTTTTTCACTTCATAAGTATTTGATGATCTATATTGTCCTATATTATATGAAATCCACTAAAAGTCACATATAAATACAATTTGTCCTGGGATATACATATCTAAGTATATTTTAATTTTAGTTACATTAGTCTCATTCATATCATACTCTCACAATTTATTATATCATACTCTCACAATTTATATCCATCCATTTATATTTTTTCAAGGGAAACTAGTCCCATTATCCCCAGTCTGAGCCACCACTCCAAATGGAAAAAGGAGTTGCTTTAACTTCCCGACCAGGTGGTTTTCTCTGATGTTGAGGCAGATATATTAAGGCCTTCAACATTTTTCATGCTAGAAGGAGGGCCTGTAGACTATTAATGGAATCAAGGTTTAATCCCAAGTCAAAAGGCTGTCAAAAGATTAAATCCCCTTCAAAATATCCTCTAACTTCAAGATCCCATTTGAAATGTTGAAACAACCACAAAATATACTAGTACACTTCCTAAGTTAGTTTGTCAAACTTCCACTCCATTACCTCAAGAGGCACCAGGATTTTAGTCCTCGATCCAAGCATTAGAAGGGATTTCAATTTCAGGAGAAAGAAATGTTCAATCCGAAGTATCTGAAGGAAGTGTATCCTCATCTCTAGGAGTTTCACGTTTATTGACCCTATCTTAGAGTGAAAAACTTATAATTACTCCTTTTGAGTTTCCACTACCCACTCATTAAAGAAAAGTCCCTACTTCATAAACTCAATCCTCTACCAGTGAGATTACAACATATTCCCCACCTCATACTCCCTTATTTGATCCTTCAAACCCTTCCATTCAAATTCCTCTAACACAAACAACTGGTGCTATCATAGTCAGTAGCACTATAGGGGCTACTTCTTCACCCAGTCAATCATATTCAGCCTCTGGATCAACTATATCTTCTTCTATTCCTACAAATCCCAGAATGGAAAACAACCGTTAGACTAACCCAGGGGCAGTCCAAATGGAACGACCACTCCATCCTCTGCCTAAACATCAAGAGAGATGGTTACCAGAGCATAATCCCGATGATGGACTTCCTATTGAGGAACACCTTCATAATTTCATGTTATCCATCAACCTTAATGGAGTTGTAGAAGAATATTGTGTAGTCATACTTTTCCATTAGAAGGATCTATAGGATCATGGTATTTTTCATTAACACCGGGATCAATAAATATTTGGGATACATTCAAAGAACATTTTTTATAAATTTGGATATGATCACACAAAAAATACTTTAATTAATGATCTGCATAATCTCAAAGTTAATCTGAATGAAAAGATAAAAGATTTAAACTCCAGGTTCAATAAATTGTTAAATATAATTCTGGAGACTTCTCAAGCTATTGATGATGTACATATTGAATGGTATTTTCTGCTCTTCCTTCTAATATTGCAATATTTTTTTATATAGCTAACAAGACAACTTTACTTGATAATATGAAAGAAGCTCTATGTGGATAAGAGAATTCTTGCTTTGGAAGAGAAGAATGCACTTGAATAAAGAAAAAACAAGAAGGTTACTTTCAAAGATGAACCCAAAAATAAATCTCCCAAATATCCTTTCAATTTGGAAGGGTTATATAAGGTCCTCAAAAAAATCTCAAATTATATGGTAGAGATTAAGAATGAAGTAGCAAAATCTTCAAAGAAATATTTTAGGCCTTTTAAGAAAGTTGAGTCTTCTCAATCTCAACCTCCTAACATCATATATAATGTTGAATTTGATCAATATGAAGATGAGGAAGAATCAACCTTATCTATCGAGGAATAACAAGAAAAAGAATTAGTCGAAGCTCATGGATTATGGGACTTTATCCTTACCACTTCAGAAAATGAAAAAGAACAAGAATCCTTACTGGTCAACACAAGAAGTAAGGTACCTGTGGATCCATCACAATCAAATAAAAAAAAAGTATTCTACTCCTTATGCTAAAGACAAAGCCATGGTTAAATAATCCCCTTCTATATATTTTGATTCAGTTCCATCTTCTTCAAATTCTCCCTTTACATCTAAAACTCTAGTTGCATCTGACACCATAGAATATAACATAGTAGAGGATATGAAGAAGGTTAAAGCCAATATTTATTTATATGAAGTAATAAAATTAACGCACCAACATAAATTCCTACTTAAAGAATTAAATGTAGTACCTGCATCTCCTTGTTGGGTCTCAGAAATGTCCTTAAAAAGGCATCCACTTTCACCATCATATCCATTATATCACCTCCATTTCACTACCATGTCACTACATTCATCTCACTTTCATAATTATTTGGGTTACCCTTGTGTTTTCCAAACATTATTAATTTCTAGTGTTTTTAAGTGAATATGTGATCAAAAGTTAGGAAATAATATGCATATGCTTATACCTTAAAAGTGGAAAGAGTTTTGTGACATGTGTAGGTTCATTGGAAGCTTCCAAGGCCCTCTTATGTGGCTCCCAAAGATAAAATTAGAATTTTTCTTCATGATATCAAGGACATTTGAAGGAGGGATGTGTGGCCTATGATAAGCAAATTGGTTCAGAATATTATGGATCAAAGGAGAGAAAGAAGAATCCTACTTAATGAGGAGGTTTCTTAGAATTTGTATAAATAGGAGAGCCTTCTCCTTTCAAAGGCATGTGTAAATTTGGAGTTATGCTCAAGCATTGAATAAAAACATAGTTACCGATCAAATAGGTAACTGAACTGGTAGCTACTTTTTTGAGGTAGCAAAAAAAGCACCCGATTTTGAAAAGTGGTGATGCAGAATCACCCCGTTTTTTTTTGGCATATTTTTGACACTTTAATTTTTTTATTTATGAAGTATGAACATTTGTTTTAAAATGTTAGTGATTTTCATGCTAATTTTGAAAAGTGTTGATGCATCGTCAACCATTTTTTTTCGGGTGGTAATTTTCATGTTGGTAATAAAACATAAAAATTAAATAAGAAAAACATGACAAAAAAAAACTCAAATATATAGAAATAATAAAAAAACCAATAAAAATATAAAAATAAAAAAAGCTGATGCTTATTAAACACAAAACAATTTAAACAAAAAATTTGAAAATTTAATGAAAAATGGGGAAAAAAATTCTAAAAAACACATAATTTAAAGAAAAAAACCAAAAGAAATGAAATGAAAAAAATAAAAATAAAAATAAAAATAAAAAATATCTAAAAAACATTTTTCTAAATTATATATATATATATATATATATATATATATATATATATACATAATGAAAAGAAATTAATAGAAAAAATTTAAAAACAATTCAAATTAAAATACAAAAAATAAAATAAAAAATAAAATTTAAAAAAATAATATTAATTAGAAAATAAAAATAAAATATTTTAAAATAATAAAACATTTTTATTTTTTTTATGGGGTGGGAAGAGTTGTTCACATTATATCTGAAACGAAATATAGTTACAAAAAATCCATCTGGCGAGGCATTCATGAACCAGCTCACAAGATGATCGATCCACTTTGCAGGCCTTAGGAAACAGGGGAAGAGAAGCTGGGTGGGGAGATCGAAAGCAAGGGAGGAGATAAACAGAGAGCACGCAGGCTTGACACAACAAAAAAGCCTTAGGTGAAGGCCAAAATCAAAGAAAAACATGAGCTTACAGACCCGATAGATCCTCATCGTCGTTGAAGAAATCATCAATACTGATCGGGCGCTCCGAAGTGCCATCCTTCAGGTCAAACCGGGGGCGCTGGGAAGGACCCTCCTCCTGCAACAGAAGCCTGGAGGGACCAACCTCCTCTTTAACCCTGGGGTCAGGATCCCTAGCATTCTGACTCTACCTCGATTTCCTTTTCAACAGCTCGAATGAGGAGAAGAGTTATCTACGAATCTCAGGTGATGAACAGTCTTGACATAGGTCTCGAATTGCTTCGAGAGAGCTTGAATTTTATTTTCAAGATTCCTACTGACTCTACTTAGCTCCCGAAGCACAATCTAAAGGATGGTTTTGGTGTGCCAATGGAGGTCGACAGCCCTCGTGTAGAGGTTCTCTCTGCTCCTGGTTAAACCCGAGTCCGGTATCCAGTTGAAGTCGCTGTCGACCGTTTCCGTCGGGGTTTCCAGCCGCCTAGCCATCGCCTCAGCTTCAATATTCCTGATGATTTTCTACATAGGCTCCGGGCTAATGTTCCTGAAATTACGAGCAGCGTTTCTGGCCTAAGTCTCCGCCCTAGTGATAGGTTGACAGGAAGGGTTCTCCCACTGGGCAACACGACTGCGACAGGTAGGAGGAGGGGGAGGATGCCTACGCCTGGGGGCCATGGTAAGATACTTAAGCGGACTGAGCTTCATATGAGGAAAGCCACAGAGTTTTTGGACTCTGAACAGGGTAGGAGAGAGGGAGGGCGAACAGTGGCAAGACTCGTCAGCAGAATGAGAGAAAAGAGCCGGGAGTGGGATATTTATGGTGTCAAGCATGCGCAGGCAGGCAGCAGGTGGAGAGGGGTGACGCATGCCAAACATCTTAATGGTATCAGGCGAGGAGTAATGGCAGGGCCAGGGAGCGAGCCAAGATGATTTGCTCCTGGATCGGCTTGCGCCCAAAGTACTCAGATTATCCCTAATTATGAACTCTATCATCATGAGTAAACGGATCGGGTGGCTTCGAAATGACCTTTCCCTTATGCATGTCATTTGTATTGATTATGGTACCCTGCTCTTTGATTTCAGGTGACTCGAGATTTTCCCATTCACTGGACACAAGCCGAACCTAGGTGGTTACGCCTTGGTTGGCCAGATAGTCGGCCAGACTGTTGGCCTTCCGTCTTACCGCATGAAATAAAACCCCATTAGCCTCTTTAATGCTATCGCTGATATGTTGAAGGATGTGGTTGAGGTGCCAGGCAGCAGAAACCTTAACCACACTCCGACCCTGCTGAATTTTTCTGCAAGCTTGGGTAGCGACATTAGACTCTCCCTCGACTAGAAGGGGCCAGAATTTATTTTTCTTGGCAATGACAAGACCCCTGGCCAGCGCTTGAAGTTCAGCCACATTGCTGGTAGTGTGACCAAGATTTCCATAGTAAATCCACAATATGGTTCCCAGAGAGTCGCAAAAAATACCACCAAAGCCTGCTAAGCCGGGATTGTTTTTGGACGCCCCATCATAGTTCAGTTTGAGGAAAGGTTGTTCAAGAGGGTGCCAGAGAGTCAGAGGCGAGGGAATGATCGAGGCAGACTGGGAAGAAGAAACTGAGCATGGGGCGAGAAGATTAAAGAGATTAAGGATCCTGCAATCAGCTAATGTAGGAGGGTGGGGGGAGTCTAGACTTAGCAATGGAGGCATATTCTCGCATGGTAATCTTGATGTATTGAATGGTCTAATCTTCCCCAGAAATAGAGTTCCGAAAAATGTGAGAATTTCACTCCTTCCAAAGAGCCTAGAAAATAATGCCCGGAAGAAGGTTCCAAGCCAGATTAATGAGAGGTTGGCTAGAGAAGGCAAGTCGCCAATTTTCCAGGGTGTCATGAATGGAATTAAGGGATCGATCAGAGGTCTTGAACGCAAGCAGGAACCAGGACCATATGTTGGAAGCATAAGGGCAAGTGTTGAGGAGGTGGTTGATGGATTCAGAATCGGAGAGGCAAAGAATACAAATAGAGGGGCCATTGAAACCTTTCTTTTGAAGATTGTCCCATGTTAACATTTTCTTATGCAT
This sequence comes from Pinus albicaulis, assembly GCA_034641835.2. Classification (NCBI taxonomy): domain Eukaryota; kingdom Viridiplantae; phylum Streptophyta; class Pinopsida; order Pinales; family Pinaceae; genus Pinus; species Pinus albicaulis. Next base: position 1,018,344,966 of record CM076581.1, read on the forward strand.
GATCAGCCAAAGAAAGAGATTGATCTTCAACCAATGTTTTTGACTCCAGAGTCTTTTCCATTTGTTGTCCATTTGAGTAGAAGTCGGATTCTGCAATAGGTTGTAAGCTTCTTTAATGTTGAACGTTCCGGCTGGTTTGGAGCCCCATCTTAGAATATCCGGTCCATCCATCTTTTGAATTTGCCTGTTAAAGAGTTCCTTTTTAAGGGAGCTGATAGAATGATGGAGAAAAATAGGAAGAGAGTCTTTGAGGTCCACCTAGTCTCGCCAATCAGAATGTTCAGTATTTTTCCAATAGTCTTTCACTTTTCTTTTATTCTGCTCTTCCATGTATTCTTTAACTGGCCTGTAAATCTCTATATCCAGTCTAGGGAATTTCTCCCATGCGTCCTCCCAGAATAAAGCATGTTGTCCGTTACCAATTTCCCAAAAATTGTGCTTTTGAATCAGTGCTTTATTTTCCCAAGCTTTATTCCACATAGGAGACCCTTTAAGATTGCCCGATAGCCTGATGAGAGAGGCCCAAGGAGTCATGGGGGCATATTTGGCCTTCCAAAGCTTGGCCCAAATGGTGGAAGGATTTGAAATCCAGCGCCACTAGGTCTTCGCTCCCAGAGCCTTACCAAGGAGATCCGGGTCCCTCAGACCAAGGCCACCATCATTGTTAGGAGTGCACACCTTGTCCCAGGCAACCACAGCCCCCTTGCCCTTGATAGCTTTTCCTTTCCATAGAAAATCTCTTTGAATTGTTCTAATCTGACTATAAACAAGCCTTGGAGCCGCTATCACCGAGAAAAGATAAAGAGGCATGGCTTGTAGGACTGAACGGACTAGGATTAATCTCCTCGCTAGATTAAGAGCCCTAAAAGTCCAATTGGAGATCTTCTTCCAGAGCTTGGACATAAGAGGCTCCCAGTTCGAGCATGCAAGGGGCTTGTCGGTGAGGGGAACCCCAAGATATTTAGAAGGGAAGAGACTTTTCTGGAAACCCAGGACTCGAGCAATATGGTTTTGAATGGCAGCAGGGGTGTTAAGGAAAAATATTTTGGATTTGGCATGATTCACATCCAGCATTGAGGCCAAAGAGAAGTCATCGAGAATTCTTTTGAAGGAAAGGGCTTCCTTAACTGATGGGAAACCCATAAGGAGGGTATCATCCACAAATTGTTGGTGGGTTGAAGGGGGGAGCGTGGGATAGAGCTGGAGACCAGAGATAGAGTTGATGGCCGAGGCTACCGAGATAGTTCTACCCAACCCTTCCGCCAAAATAACAAAGAGGAAAGGGGAAAGAGGATCACCTTGTCTAATGCCTCTTGACGAGTTGATGATTGAGGTTGGAGACCCATTAAGGAGGATGGAGAAGAAGGCTCCCATAATCATGGCCATGATCCAAGTGATGACCTCTTTATTGAACCCAAAAGCAGCAAGCGTATGACGAATGTAGTTCCAGTTTATCTTATCTAAAGCTTTGGACATATCCAGTTGGATAAGCATCCCTGGTTTTCTTTGATCTTTTAGCATATGAATGATTTCCTAAGAGAGAATGATACTATCCATAATCTTCCTTCCTTCAACATAACTTGTCTGGTTTTTTGAAATCATGAGCGGCAAAAGAGGCTTTATACGATTGGCCTGAATTTTGAATATGATCTTGTAGATGACATTGCATAAGGCAATGGGCCGAAACTGATCAAGGGAATCTGCTCTTTCTGATTTAGGAATGAGAGCAAGGAAAGTGGCGTTGAGAGAGGGGAAATGGATTTCTTCATCCTTGATTCTTCCACCAGTTCATAAATCGAATATTTTATTGTGTTCCAGCATGCTTTATAAAAGTCGATGGTGAAGCCATCTGGCCTTAGGGCTTTTCCATTCGGCATTGAATGAACTACCTCTTCCAATTCCTCCATGGTTATTTTTTTTAATAGCATCTGATTGTGTTCTTTGGTTAAGATGGACGGGATATGATTGGTAATTTTCCTTATATGATCTTCATTGTAGTGATTTCTTTCCTTTAGGATGCTTGAGAAATGCCTGTGGAGTTCTTCCTCAATCTGCTGATGATTATCAAGCATCTGCCCCTGCTCATTCTTGCGGTTGAGGATCCTATTAATTTTCCTGTGCTGGATCATGGATTTGTGGAAGAAGGAAGTATTCCGCTCCCCCTCTTTGAGCCATTGGATTCTAGATTTTTGTCTCCACGGGATCTCTTCCTGAGTAGCCCTTAATTCCCAGTCTTTCTGAAGTTCCATTTCAGTTTGCTTTGTTTCCTCTGTTAACCTATCTCGGATAATAGATTGTTGGAGAGATTTCATTTTTTACTCTATGATCTTCTTCTCCACAGTTATATCCCCAAATGTTTATTGGTTCCATTTTTTCAGTTCTTGTTTGATGAACTTTAATTTTTGATGGAATCCATTCATCTTGCTGCTCTGAGGGGGAAGATCTCTGGTCCACCATTCTTTGATTTTGTCTTGGAAGTCCAGATGGGAAATCCAGAAAGCTTCAAATCTGAAAGGGGCATTTTTAGGTTTCAAAGAGATCTGGAAGGTGAGGACAATTGGCCAATGGTCCGATCCTGCCTGGGGAGCAATTTTTGCTTTTGTTTCCAGAGAGGAGAGGAAAAGGTCTTTAGAGAGAAGAAACATGTCCAGTCTAGAAGCAATCTGACGCTCTCCCCCTCTTCTATTGTTCCAGGTGTGGACGCCATTTTTGGTAGGGATGTCTATGAAATTCATTTCTTCAATCATGCTTTGGAAGGCATGGGAGTCCATATCGAGCCGACGGAGGCCTTCCCTTTTCTCATCCAGATTAAGGATCATGTTGAAGTCTCCTGTCAGAATCTGGAGCTTATAATCAATAGGTTGAAGGTAAAGTTTTAGCTGTGTGAGCCAAGCCAGCCTTTCTTTGACCGAATGTGGACCATAGACATTTGTAATACATATTTTCTCTTTGGTCCCTATGATCTGAAGGATGGTTGTTAGGGCATGTTTGGAAGCAAAGGAGTCAATCAACTAAAACCTTGAGTCTTTCCAGAAAGTTGCAATACCTCCAGTCGTGCCCTGGGCAGCATTGGCTAAATGGCTATACTGTTTTCTAAAGCAAGTCTGTTGTATGTTCAGCATATCAGACAGACCACTTTTGGTTTCTTGCAGCATAAGAATGTATGTTTTTCTAGAGAGTACTTTGGATTTGAGAATCCTCTTTTTTGTAGGGCTATTTAGTCCCCTTCTATTCCAAGATGTACAATTCATGATAAAATATTTGGAGTGAGAGAAAGGGCCTTTACCTTGCCTGCATTGATGAGTGTTAGTCTCAGTTCAGCCAGATTTTGACTTTCCGTTTTCCTGCCTCTCTTTTTTGGTTGCCCTTTGGTGATTTGAGTGTTGGCTTTGAGGTTCGTTTTGATACCCCCAGCTGGGTGTTTTCCCCCCTTTGTCTGGTGCTCTCTCTGCTTTTGAAATTTTTGTTGAAGGATGTAAGCTTCTTCCACTCGCCTAAGGTGGTCTTCTGGAATACCCTCATATCCTTTTGATGACCATTCCTTTGAAAGTTGTTGCAGATCCATCCCCAGATCCATCCCCATCAAAATTTCCTCTATTTCTTTTTCCTCTGAGGTGGGAATCTCCTGTGTGCAGTCCATTTCAGTTTCTTCCTAAGTTTCTTGTTCGACTATGGATGGGTTTGCAGTTTTTTCCATTTATGTATCCATATCCTTGTGCTGCTCTGGTGTTTGTTCTGTATAGTTGCTTGTTTGTCCTTTCTCCTCTGTTGATGATGAGAGGATTTCGTATCTATTTTGTGATGTCTGCTTGGGGGCTTCCTTGCCCGTAGTGTTCCTTCTTGCTTGCTTGTTTTTGTGAGTAACTTTTATGAAACCCTGTTCATCTTTATTCCCGGTTGGGTCATCTTTTGGAGGTGGTTTATTCTGAGGGCAGTCTCGGAACAGATGACCGTGCTCGTGGCATTTTCGACATCTGAATGGGATATGTTCATAATCCACTGAATGTGTCCATATTTTTTCCCTAAATTTCAGGCTGATGGCTTCTGACAGAGCTCCAAATACGTCCATATAAGCACAGATACGAGCATATGAGATGTAGTGTCCATTCCTTGTAGCTTCTGACATTTTGATGTATTCTCCCAGACCGTTTCCAATAGCTTGAAGTACCGAAGGTGCCCAGTAGTTCGTAGGAAGAGAGTAAAGTCTAATCCATACTGGGACCCTAGTGAAATCTTCCTTTTCAGGCATGAGGTTTTCCTTCCAGAATCTCATATATAAACTGGCAGAGTTGAAAAAATAAGGCCCTCCCTCAAAGATGTGGTCCTTGTCCTCTAGAAGAGCGAAAACCACGATAAAAAAACCCTTTGATCCAAGCTGCAGTTCTATTGCCCCTTTAGGGTTCCATTTGGCCTGTATCTAGCCTTTCAAAGCTCTTTCAGAGGGCCAGATCCCCATAAACTTACATATCACCGCATGTTCCTTCATGTAGTCTCTGTACACTTCTATATCGGGTTCTTGTATGATTATCTCTGGTATTTTGGTTGCCTTTAGATGACATGCCTTAGTCGATTGAAACTTGTCTTGATCCGGCTTCGAGGTATTCGCTTTTGTGCTGTTAGGATTTTTAGAAGGGGCTAAATCACCAGCCGTAACCCCTGACTTTTCTAATCTCCCAGTGTCAGAACTTTCATGCTGAGGGCGTTTGACAACTTTGTTGTTATCAAGATGAGGAGAGCCCGAACGAAGAGACTGGTATGAACGAGGAACGACTGAGGAAGTTGTAAGACGAGTGAAGAAGGAAGTGTTAGGTGCGAGACAGGAGCCCACCACCTGCTCTTTGAATGAAGGCCCCGATTGAGAGACCGCCTGCTCCATGGCAGGCCCGCTCAGTGAGCGACCTGGGGAGCACAGTAGGAAGCCCAACTGCAGGGTCAGAGCCCGCAGAAGCCCACAGCGGAAACCAGGGTTGCAAGTATTAGGTCAAGCGATCAAAATCAAACCGATAGTCCTGATCAGCTCCAAGCATATTCGAAAAGAAAAAAAAAAGGATTAGAAAAAAAAAAAAAAACGAGAAAAAACATTTTCAAATAATTTTAAAAAAAAATCTAATTGTTTTTAAAACATAAACCATTTTAAAAATAAATAAATAAAACTAAAAAACTAAAAATATTAAATTTAATAATTAAAAAAATTAAAAATTAGATTGAAATATTAAATTAAATTAAAAATCAAATATGAAATATAATAAATAATAATAAAATGTTGAAAAAAATTATTAAAATTTCATAAATAAATAAAAAATGGAATTAAAAAAATATATTTAATTGCGTCGCTCAAGTGGCAGCGGGAGGTCGATTCTCGAAATGGGCCTAGGGAGGTCGATTAACGGAATCAACCTGGGGAGGTCGATTCTAGGAATCGACCTGGGGAGGTCGATTCCCAGAATCGTCCTTGGGAGGCCGATTCCAGGAATTGACTTGGGGAGGTCGATTCCAGGAATCGACCTTAGGAGGTTCATTCTCGGAATCGTCCTCGGGAGGCCGATTCCGAGAATCGACCTGGGGAGGTCAATTCCGGGAATTGACCTCCCAAGGTAGATTCCCAGAATCGACCTGGGGAGGTTGATTCTCGGAATCGACCTGGGGAGGTTGATTCCCGGAATCGACCTGGGGAGGTTGATTCTGGGAATCGACCTAGGGAGGTCGATTCTGGGAATTGAATTAGGGAGGGCGATTCCTGGGATCGACCTGGGGAGGTTGATTCCCAGAATCGAATTGGGGAGGTCGATTCCCGGAATTGACCTAGGAAGGTCGATTTCGAGAATCGACCTCCCGCCCAAGTGGCAGCGAGGGCCATCCATTGGGCGAGCATGGAGGCTGCGAGCAGTCCCCCGCCCGCCTAGCGGCCAGCCGCCGTCGCAACCTAGACGATGCAATTAAATAATTTGTTTTTAATTTGATTTTTTATTTTTTATTTTTTATTTTTTATTTTTTGTTAAATTTTAGTATTATTTTTTTTAATATTCTTTTTTAATTTTTATGTTATTTATTATATTTCATATTTGTTTTTTAATTTAATTTTATTAAATTTAATATTAATTTTTGAATTTAATTTAATAAAATTTAATAAATTTTGTTAATGTTTTTAATTTATTTAAATTTAATATTTATTTTTTTATTTTTATTTTTTTAATTACATAAAATTTAATATTTTTTATTTAAATTAAATTTTTTGTATTTTAAATTAATTTTATTTTTTAAATTATTTTTTTTTTAATTTTTTTTTCATTTAATATTTTTTATTTGTTTATTTGTTTTCATTTTCCATTTTTAATTGATTTTTAATTATTTTTTTAATTTTAATTTAAAAGTGTTTTTTATTTTTTTTTATTTTAAAATTTATTTGATGATGATGATGATGATGGTTAACGTCCATTGAGACCAATCTTTGGTCTATCGGACCTAAAGAAAAGAGTTATTTAGTTTGATTTAAGATTGTATTCCTATGCTCAAAAAGCTTAGAGAGAAGCCTCCCGAGGTCACTATAATTTTGACATCTTAAAGGCTAGGAAGGTCAGTAGCAAAGTTTATGAAATTGATCTCTAATGTGGTTGTACGCGGGGCACTCTAAGAGGAAGTGATTTTCATCCTCGATGTTCATATTCTCACAGAGATGGCAGATCCTTTCCATCCATGGTGTTTTAGGAACTGTCCAACGACCTATTTCACTATGGAGCTCATGAGAGTTCGTTCTAATCTTGGCTATATTAATTTTATTCTTTGAGCTAGTTAAAACAGATAGATACTTTTGATCTTCTAGGGTGGGGTTGATGACCTCCTTATAATATCTTAATTTTCTTTTAGCTGCCAGATCTTTCTCACACCACATTTTTTCTTTGAACTTAGAAGTAACAATTTTTTTAATGTTATTAATGTTTTGCAATGCAACATTCTCGTCGATCTCCCAATGGTTTAACCAGGCCCTGGTGTCTTTATACCAACCTTGTTTAAGCCTTAGGTGGTTTTGGCTGGAATTTAAAGCTAGCTTAGGAAGTCTATGGTCTCCTATGCTATTGAGTTTGTGCTTGTACAACAAAAGCCTAGTCATAGCTAGGCTTTCGATAGGGGAGAGACCCACTTCTATAAGGATTATAGGATAGGGTGTATTGCTTTTAATTTTAAGGTTATAAGTTATAAAATGCTTCTAGATTTGCTCAATATTTCTCCAGGATTCTCTAGAGATGCTGCAACCCAAAACCTCACATCCATATAAGATAACAGGAGTGACTAAAGTTTCAAAGAGGAACTTCTTTCTATCCCATATTACGAGGTTTGTCGTTTTACAATTATTTTCAAGACCAAAATAAGCTTTCCACCCACCATTAATCCTTTTCTGAATGCTATAGTTCTAGTTGAGCTTGTGATGAATATCAATTCCTAGGTACTTGTAAGAAGACACTTCCTCCAAGTTACTATTGTCATACATAAAATTAGCGTAAGTGTCCTTCTTGGATTTGATAATCATAAATTTTGTTTTGTCTGTGTTAACAGACATACCCATGGTAGAGCAAAAATCCTTAAGAAGTCTAAGTTGCTTATCAAGATCATATGGGCACCTTGCGAGAAGAAAAATATCGTCAGCATAGAGAAGAAGGATGATGACTATCCCAGCTAAGGTCGTGCCAGCACATCCTGCTTCCTCTAAACAACCTTCTACCTTGTCGATGTAAATTCCAAATAGGGTAGGGGAGAGGGGGAAACCTTGTTTAACTCCGATATTACACTTAATATCTTTCGACCACCCCTCATTGCTCTTTAACTTGGCAATTACATTCTCGTATAACCTTATAGTGGCCGCTCTTAGCTTGAAAGGAACATTTAGCTCTTCTAATATATTCCATAGGTTGTTTCTAGGAACCGTATCGAAAGCCTTTCTAAAGTCCACAAAGAAACAGAAGAGAATGGATTTATCATTGCGGCATTCCTCCATAATGATCCTAAGCATAACGAGGTGGTCCGTTGTTGAGTGCTACCTTATAAAACCCACTTGGCCTTTAACCCACTTACCTTCAATTTCAAGCCAAATGCTCAACTTCTTTTCCAAAATAATACCATATAACTTGGCTAAGAGAGAGCCGATCATAATTTTCCGATAATTAGAGGGGTTATTTGTATCCCCACTTTTAAAAATAGGGATAATGAGGCTCTGAGTCCAACGTTTAGGGAACCCTTGCTTGACCGCTTGGTTGAAAAGCTTGTGGATGTGGGGGATGAGGACAGGACCTCCAATTTTTAAGATTTCCGCCTGGTAACCTTCAATGCCTTTAGCTTTCCCATTTGCCAGGCGTTTAACCCCAAAATCAATGTCTTCTAATGAGAAAACTTCTTTCGTTGTGAGCAGGCTTTCAAAATCCCTGGCATTTGGAGATTCATAAAGCTTTTTAAGATAGGAATTCGAATCATGTAAAGCAATTTTATTATTATATTTAGTTTTCCTAGTTAGAATCTGCCTCCAGAATTTCTTAGGAGCCACCTTAGAGAGGTGTAAGAGATTCTCTTGTCTTTTACGAATATATTGCCTTTATTTCCTTTTAGTTAGGGCTTTGTAGATTTTTATCTTGTCAATTTTTAGAGATTCATCAACAACTTCCTTAATTGCTCTCCTCGCACTTTTACAATCTTGGTCATACCATGGGTTGGTTTTTCTATTTCTTTTATTACTTGAGACTTCAATTGAGAAGTTGTTAACAGAATATGAGAGGGTTGTAGTAAAATTATGATAGAGGTCATCTATATTGTCTATACTAGATAAAGGAAGTAAATTAGTTTTTAATTCATTTAGAAAGAGATCATTTTTATTTCTATCAAAGATTAAGTTCTTTTGACTATAAGGATTGTCATCTATGGGACCTCTATGCATGAAAAAATTGAGAGATATGTGTAAAGGCCTATGATCAGACTCAAGCTCATGGTCGTCTAAGATGTTCAAATTTTTTATTCATTTATTTATTAAAATTTAATATTTTTTTTTAAATTTAATTTTTTAATTAATATTAATTTTTTAATTTAATAAGTTGTAGAATATATATTTTTTAATTTAACTTAATATATACATACAAAAAAAAATTATAATTTAAATTTAATTTATTTTTTAATAATTTTTTTAAGTTTAATATTTTTATTTTATTTTACTTTGTCATTTTTTTCATTTTTTTTTTCACTTAATTTTTTTTTAATTTTAATTTTTTATTTTTCAATTTATTAAAATTTAACATATATATTTTTTAAATTTAATTTTTTATTTTCAAATTTAAATTGTTTTGCTTTTAATTTAATAAAAAAATATTTTTTATTTTTTAAATTTATTTGTATGTTTCAATTTTATTTTAGTTTTTAAAATTAAATTTGTTTTTTTTAATTTAATATTTTTATTTTGTTTTTTAACTTTTAATATATTTTTAAATTTTAATTTTTAAAATGTTTATTTATTTATTTTTTATTAATTTTTTCTCTTAATTTTTCTTTTTAATTTTAAAATTAAAAAAAAATGTAATGAAATTTGTTTTTTTTTCAATTATTATTATTATTATTATTTTTTAATTATAAATTTTTATTATTCTAAAATTTTTGTTTCAACACTTTCCGTTTTCGAAGTGTTTTTTGCACAAAAAAAATTGGTTTTTACATCTAATTTTAAAAATGTTGAAAATTTACCTCGAAAAAAAAAATGTTATTCCATAATACAACTTTTCGTTTTCGAGGTGTTTTTTGCACCCCAAAAAAAAAAAAATTTTGCTTCCATTTTTAAAAAATGTTTAAAATTTGCCCTTAAAAAAAAAAACCAAAAAAAAAGGTTATTCCATAATACAACTTTTTGTTTTTGGCTTGTTTTTTCATGGTTTTTTTATGTTATTTTTGTTAGAGTTCCCGTTTTGAGATATAGTTCCTATTTGATCGGTAACTATGTTTAAAGAATTAGATTGTGGCACCTTACTCATGAGTGTTCTTTCACTTTGACTTGGTTTTGCTTACATATGGAACATCTCGACTTACCATCTCTCATACTTTTGGATCGGCCATCTACAATGTGCGAGATTTATTTTCTTTCATAGATTTATATTTATTTTCTTTCATACATTAAATTCTCAATTAAATGTATAATTAAATTCTTGTAAATCATGTCAAGAAGGTGACTTTGTCATGCTTCCAAAATTGGATGATTGAGTATTAAAAATATCCAATAGTTGAGGCTTCCTTTACATGTCTTTTAAATGCTTTCTTAGATTAAATCATTAAACTAAATGTATAATTAAATGCTTGTAAATCATGTCAAGAAGGCGGCTTTGCCATGCTTCCAAAATTGGATGATTGAGTATTTAGAATATACATTAGTTGAATTTTCTTTTACATGTTTTTTAAATGCTTTCTTAGATTAAATCCTTAAACTAAATGTATAATTAAATGCTTGTAAATCATGTCAAGAAGGTGACTTGTCATGCTTCCAAAATTGGATGATTGAGTATTTAGAATATACAGTAATTGAATTTTCCTTTACATGCTTTTTAAATGCTTTCTTAGATTAAATCCTTAAACTAAATGTATAATTAAATGCTTGTAAATCATGTCAAGAAGGTGACTTTGTCATGCTTCTAAAATTGGATTATTCAGTATTTAAAATATACAGTAGTTAAGTTTTTCTTTACATGCTTTTGAAAAGCTTTCTTAGATTAAATCCTTAAACTAAAGTATAATCAATTGCTTGTAAATCATGTCAAGAAGATGATTGTCATTTTTCCAAAGTTAGATGATTGAGTAGTTGGTCATGCATTAGTTTCTTTTTAATTCCTTTAAATTTGATTCCAATTTAGATTAGCATTATCATTTCAATTCTTAATCATAGGATTTATGCTTTCAATCCATGGAATAACAATTAGGAATGATGTGATTAGATTAGTTTTTAGTTTTTGATAAACTGATCCCTAGCATATATTGTGCACGTATGTCTCACAAGTCATACGGATACCGGATTGATAATTTATGTTATTAATCTAATGCAAATTAGTTTACTCAACATTTTGGCACCACTGCCGATGAGACGTACATAGGGATCATCCTTAGAATTTATTTTTTGTTTGTTTCCAATTTTTGTTTTACTTCAAATTTTTTAATTAGAACTCCATTTCATTTTTCAATTTCATTTAAGAAAATAAAAATAAAAATAAAAAATCATGCAATTTTTCAAATTAAGTTTTTGTGCAATTTCTTTTTTATTTTATTTTATTTTCGGGAATTTTCATTTTTTTTTCCACAGAAAAAAAAAAAAAAAAAAAAAAAAAAAAAAACAAACAAACAAACAAACAAACAAACTTTATATTAAATAGATAGTTTCAGAACATATGCATAGCATTTCGAAAACAAAGCCATTCCCTTTTGCAGAAGGAGATGGAGACATAGCTGCTTATACACCTGTGCAGATGGATAGCAGCCCTAAGAACCAAAAAATAGCCAGAGCAGTCATCGGTGCATCTCTTTTAGCTCATCATCGCCCGGTAACCGGGATGAGAGCAGAAAGAGAAAAAAGCACAGAAAAACCAGAGCTCCCCTATCACAAAGAAAGAGCTGGCAGTAGAAACTATCCCAGCCCCTGAAAGTATATCAGAAAGAAAAAAAAAATGGAGCCCAGAACCTCCTTACATAAGGAAAACAGTTCTGGACTCAATATAGTAGCTGTTTTAAAGTTTTTTATGAGTCAAATATATACAGATCAGAAATAACAAGGCATAATTTAAACAAAAGACGGCTGTTCACGAGCATGAACAGCCCCATTCACCACCTCAGTTACTGTCCAGGACCCTAGAGCATGCTGAGCACCTTCTTTAGATAATCGATCTGCTTCCTGGTTCCTTTCCCTGTAAAAGTGAACAACAGAGATCTCAGAGAAAAAAAATTTAAGACGACGAATCTCCTTAAGCAAAGGTAATAAAATGAAATTCCTGCACTGCTAAGTCCCATTGAACCAATTTACTACATTTCTAGAATCACCAAAAATCTGAATCAGTCTCATATGTTTGGATATTAGCCAGCAGAGAAGCAAATGGAGAGATTTGAGTTCAGCAAAGTTATTAGACCCTTGCCCAAGGCCAACTGAGGCACGGAGAGAGTTTCTGGGAGTGAGATGAATGACCAGACCAGCACCACATAAATCATTACCACCAGAAGCCCCATCAAAATAAGCCCACAGGACTGACTCATTAATAGCCTCAGGCTGAATATTGCGAGTTGGACCTGTAGCAGAAGGAGTAGGAATACTATCAAAAATTGCAGCTCCCTCTGCTGCCAGCCTGGCTAAAGGAAAGAGATGCTCATTGAAGATCACCTTGTTGCACGCAATCCATGTCCCCCAAGCTATAAGTAGAGGGAAAGCCCTAACTTTATCATCAGGAGCCCCCTGCCACCAAGAATTCCAAGCCTGAGAAAAGTCCTCACCATGCCACCTCAAGGGAATATTGGTCAATCTCAAAGATTCTGCCCAAAGGCTGGAGTTAAAGGGGCAGAAGAGGAAGAGGTGTTGTAAAGTTTCTTCAGCAGTCTTGCACAGGGAACACCAACTCGGCCCCTGTTTCCCTCTCTTTTGCAGAAAGTCCCACGTTGGAACCTTATTGTGGAGAATGCACCAGAAAAAAAGTCTGGTCTTGGCTGGGCTTTTTAATTTCCAGAGAGATTTATACCACCAGCTTGGGGCCCCCCAGCCTTCTTGCGTCATAAGCCATTTGTAACCAAACTTGGGGGAGTAGGTGCCTGTCTGCGCATTTACCCAGCGCAGTTTATCAAAGGAATCCGAGATTCGAACAGAAGAATGCACTAGGTCTGCAACATATCGATTCCATTCATCCATCCACCTATCTTCTAAATGCATATCTGTACCGGAGAGCCAGCCTTGTTTAACCAGGGAAGTAGTTCTAGGATCGACCACCTGATTCAAAGTGTAAAAACCTTCTGCATTAATATAATTAACCAAGGCTGGAGACAGAGAAAAGTTAAGCGAGCAACCAACCCAAGGATCACAGCCCACCCGAACTTGCGAGCCATCGCCAACCTGCCAAGCCAAACCTCTTTCAATTAACTGAACAGAAGCCACAATAGCTTTCCAAACAATAGAGGCATTTTTGGAAGATTTTGCTGGAGAGCGAACCCAATTCAGGACAGAGCCTTGACTGATATATTTGCGTTTAATGACCGAAACCCAGAGGGAGTCAGTAGATATCAAATGCCACACCAATTTGGCAGCCAAATATTTTGCAAAAGAAGACAGATTTTTTATTCCCCAGCCTCCCCAATCCTTTGGTTTTGAAATTTTATCCCAAGCCACCCAAGGGCTGACAGTGTCCTGTTTTGACCCAGACCAAAGGAAAGTTCTGCATAATTTATCAATAGAGGACAGAATGCCTTTAGGAACCCATGCCAGGCTAGCCCAATAAACTGGAATAGCCATCAGAACAGACTTAATTAAAACCAGGCGACCTGCCCTCGAAAGCCACCTAAAACTCCAGTGATTTAGCCTTTTTTCAATCTTAGCGAGAAGCCATTTCCAGTCCCGGATTCTGTAGGTATCTGGTTTTAGCAAAAAACCCAAGTATTTGAAATTAACCTGCAAAGAACAGACTTCAAAGTTCAGCAGTCTTCTTACTCTGCTTATTTCATCAACAGAGAGGCCTGAGGGAGTGATAGTCGACTTATGAATGTTTATTTGGAGCCCAGTTGCTTTAAGAAAAAGATCCAATAGTAACTTTAAGGCACGGCAATCATCCATACTTCCATTAATAAATAACAATATATCATCCACAAAAAGTAGATGCGTGATCCAGAGGTTTGGGGCCACTTCGATACCTTCTATTTTGCCCAATCTTTTATCCTTTTGAATCATGAGGCTTAAACCTTCAGCTGCCAGCAGGAAAAGCAAGGGCGAAAGAGGGCAGCCCTGCCGTAGGCCTCGTTCTAGGTTAAAAAAAGAGGTAGCAGCACCATTTATTAGAAGAGCAATAGCTGAAGAAGAAACACAGCTCATGATCCATCTGACAAAGTCAAATCTAAAACCAAGATGAGTAAGTAAAAGCCTCAAATACATCCAACTGAATCTATCATATGCTTTAGACAAATCCAATTTGACAATAAGCCCTTTCCTACCACTTCTCTTTAGACTGTGCAGGGATTCTTGAGCAACACCTATAGCTTCATGAATCTGCCGGCCACTAAGAAACCCAAATTGTTCCGGAGAAATATGAGAGGAGAGAAAAGGTTTAAGCCTGGAAGCTATAACTTTCGCTATGATTTTATAAACACAAGTGCAAAGAGATATTGGCCGGAAGTCAGCAAAGGAAGAAGGGTGGTCGGATTTGGGAATCAAAGCTAGAAAAGTGGAGTTGAAAGGGGCGAAGACTTGACCCGTAACTCTAGATTCCTCTACAACAGCCACAAGTTCATCACCAAGTGCCTCAAAAAAGTGCAGAAAGAATTCAACAGTCCAGCCATCCGGGCCAGGACTTTTGTCCCTTTGCATTCCTTTAAGGATATCCTCAATCTCTTTTTTGGAAATAGGTGCCATAATTGTATCATTTTCTTCCTCCTCAATGAACCTACGAAACAACTGCGCCACTCTTATGACTTCTGCAATGGACACTTCAGACGGAGCTTTAAAGAGATCTTTGAAATAAGTGGTACCCAAAGAAGCTAGATCCTTAAAGGAAGAAACCACTTCATTATTACCTTTAGGCATTTCCCAGATTGAATTTTCCATCTTCCGACCTTTGGCATAGTTTTGGAAAAACTTAGTGTTTTCATCGCCCGCTTGGAGCCATAGTGCCCTGCTTTTCAAACGCCAACTTTCTTCTCTTAGCTGGAGAATATTTCTCCTGGAGGCCTCCAAATCCTTGATTCTATTCCTTGAATCAATGGAGACGTAGCCTCCTCCTTCTGGATCTTCCAAACGAGCAAGTTCAGAGTTAACCCTTTTAAGATCCTCCTCCTCCTTCTCCTTCTTTTTTTCCACCCAATTCTTTGAGGCTGCTTTCATTTTCTTCAGATTCTTCCAAAAGAAGGCACTCCTAGAAGAATCAGGCCTGGCTGGATCTTTCTCCCAGGTTAAAGCAAACAGTTCCTGATACGAGTCATCCTTGAGCCATGCAGGATTAAAACGGAAGGGCAGCCCAGGTTTACTTCCTGCACCTTTAACTTCGAGAAGGATGGGAAAATGATCCGAAACTCCACCTTCACCAATCCAATGGCGATAGTCCAAGACATTTTCTAAAAAAGACTCACTTAAAATAAAACGATCCAACTTCTTCCCCACCCAGTCCTGACCAACCCTTCTGTTCCTCCAGGTGGGTTTCAGCTTCAAAAGGGGCATGTCCACTAGATGAGCAAGAGCAAGGTGGTTATTGAAAAAATCAGTTAAAGGGTCTGCTATGGCCGTGTCACCCCAAGACTCTGCTTCCCCCAAAGAGAAGTTCAGGTCTCCTCCGATAATTAAATTAGGGTGGCCTATCCAGGAGGAGCAAAAAACAGAAGACCAAAAACGCTCCCTTTCCACACAAGGCCCGTAAATGTTTAAGGAGAGCAAGGAAATATTGAGCTCACTGGAAAAAAGTTCCAAAGCTAACACATTCGAAGACCCCCAAGAAGAAACATACTTCAATTTTTTGGGGTTGAAGCCAGAGACCACACCCCCGGATCTCCCAACAGCATCAAGAGCAAAAAAAGACCAGCCAGGCAGCAATTTAGAGATAGTGCAAACAACCTCCTCCCCTTTGCGCGGAGTTTCTTGGAGCCGAATGATATCAGGATTGTGAGAACGCACAAGCTCTTTGAATGATAGCTTTTTAGGCTGGCTAGCTAAGCCTCTGCAATTAAACGAAAGAATAATCATGGCACATCTTCAGGGGGTGGCCGCTCTGCTCAAAGCACCCCGGTGAGAGACATATGTTTACCATCAACTATATCTACCACAGCTTTCGACTGGGCTAAGGAGAGGTTAGATTTTTGACCTCTCGTCTTCCTGGCCCCAATAACAACAGGATTTGAGGCAAGGCCTCCCACGACTAAGCCAGACCCTCTCCTATTAGCCCGAGGTCTAAGATTATAAGGGAGAGGTTCAGAAACAGAAGGCCGAGGGCAAGGGGCTGAAGGGTCAACCAGATCAAGAGAAGAAGGAAAATCAGAGACAGAAGGGACAGATAAAACAACACTATCCAGAGGAGGCAAGGAAAGGTTTAAGGCAAAAAGATCACTCAAGAGCTGCCTGGAAGGACCAGGCTCAGTACACACAACAAAAGGAATACAAGCAGAGGATTGAAACAAGGGAGGAGAGGAGGAGGACATACTCGCCTGAGTCGCCCCAACGAGTTCAGCTTCTGAAAGGGGAGCCAGGGAGTCTGCCCGATCCTCGAAAGGAAGGGAGGAAGGGCCAGCAGCATCCGCCGGGTCCCGAACCACGTCCGCCACAGGGGGAGAGGGAAAAACCTGAGCCGAAGGACTTGCCTTAGCTTCCAAAGGACCCACTTCCTAAACTGAGACTGAAGCTTTCTTCATCCTGTTCTGCCTTCTCTGTCTGCATTTACGCTGGTGGCTAAGAGGGCAGTCACGTGCCAAATGACCAGTCTTATGACACCTAATGCATCGGAAGGGAAGGTACTCATAATCTAGCATCTACAGAAACTCCAAATCCTTATAATGAAGCGTCATTGCATCTGCAAGACCTTCTCGAGGGTTTAGACTCACCAGAATACGGGCCACACTCTTATCCTTTGTTTGCAGGTAGGATTTGTCAGCTTCAAGGAAGGTGCCCAAGGTATTACCAATAGAGACAAAGACTGAATCAGTCCAAAATTTCAAAGGAAGGCTGGGCAACTTAACCCATACAGGTGATTCAGCCATTTTCTCCTTCTGAGCATCAAAGAGGGGGGTCCATCTTCTAAATAGCACAGGTCTCTTACCAAAGAACCAATTTCCTGCAAGGACTCTGTCCACTTGGTCTTTTCTGTCAAAGGTAATGCTGAACCAACCTCGCGCCAGAATGGTTATATCAACAGGCATACCTGGGGATTCTTTCCACATTGTGTGAGCCCATTCCGCTATGTAGTCTGCCGAATATTTCCGACCCCTTACTCTGCCCACAATCATGATCTCAGATAGATCCATAACATTTTCAATGCTAATATCCGCTCCTAGCAAACATTTCGGGCGATCTTCCTTGGATTTAATGAATTTAGCTTTCTTCCTCTTCATTCCCACAGCTTTCTTGACACCCTCCTCCTCTGCTACCGACTTGACTTGAGGAATCTCGGCTCTTAAGGTCTCAAGAATAAATTGCCTCAAAGCATCGATGGATCTTAAGGGCGCAAGACCATTACTAGAGTTCTGCAGGGCACCGACCCCTGGAGCAACTTCACGCCCCAGCGCAACACCTTGATTTTCAGAGGCAACAGATTTTGGAAGAAGTTCAACTACCTCGCTAGAAGAAACCCTTGACTGAATATCACAACCTGGACCCCCATCCTTTACTGGTTCGGACAGCCCTCCTTCATTTTGCTTTGAAGGCACTTGATCCTCCGCCACCCCTGTAGAAACTATCTTTGTAGGACCATTCTCTCCCCCAGGCAGGAGAAGCCCTCTCGAAATCTCCTGAGAAGGTCTCCCCAACGAGGCAGGTCCTGCCGAAAAATCAACCCTAGGCAGAGTAGAGCCTTGCGGGAAATGAAACCCTCTACACCCTAACACGTCTTCCAAACCACCTGTACCAACGGGAGGAGGGAAAGTACCTTGAAGGGCCGAACGCGGCAAGACCGGATCAAAGTTAAGGGCTGCCTTGAAAAGCTCTTCAGAATTCTGCGGATGACTGCTGATAGGGAGGTGCTGATTACCGTAGCTGAAACCATTCAGAGGGGTGATAAAGTTATCACTTGCAGGCCCAAAACCTGGCGAAAATCCTCCCAATACTGCTTCGGCAGCTAAATCAATCGAGGAGTGATTTGGAAAGTAAATATCAATATTCTTCTCTGAGATTTATAAACCCCAGCAGGTAAGGAGATCCTCTGGTGACGGCTCTAACTCAACAGAAACGCTTTCAAGACCCATTGAAAACAACAACCAACCCTCTTAAGGAAATCTGCAAACGACCGCAGCCTCGCTTTCTCTCAGAAACCCTAGCCTCCAAACACCGTTCAAAGGAGCCTGATCCGCAGCCAAGAGTAACCCTCATCCTGAAAAACAGATTCATTGCAACACGTACGACTGGCAGGAAGCCTCGAGACCGGAGGAAGCGCCACGGGTAAGCTCTGGCGATCTCTGCGAAACCCTAGTCCCCTCCATCGTACCTCCTTCGGATAAACAGGAGAGTTTTGAGGACTGTCGTTAATGCACATAATATTGATAATATATTCTTGGGAATTTTCATTGCATTTCATTTAGAAATAAAACAAATCATCCACAGATCAAAAACCCCTATTCACAAAAAAATAAAAAATAAAAACACAATAAAAATCCAATTACAACAACAAATCTTCATGATCATATTCATATGAATTTAATCATGATATTGTTTCGTAAATGGATGCATTGGAAATTCTCTTATACTTAAGTGAATGTTCCATTTATTTAGTAGAATAGGATTAGCAAATAAAAATATTTTTTGTAATTTTTGGTGCAATTTTGTGGTGCATTTAGAGGCACACAAGAATATTTTCAATAAAATAAAATATATTGACTAATAAAAATATGGAGTATGCTCTCCTCCTGCACTTTGTGTGATCTAGGGGATCAGAAAAAGAATTACATAAAACAAAACAAGCTCATAGAGCATTAAAATGAAAATGCGTAATTATTAAAAAAACAACAATTTTGAAACGCGTTTTATGATCAACAGATGGCAAGTCGGAAAAACCAGAAACATGGGTTTTTCTCAAAACGGAGTGAGTTAAGTAACCCAGAAATGGTTTCCTCATTTCACAGCTGTTTGGTGGTTATTCGTGGTTCTTTGGAGCCTGAATTTTCGGACTACGTGAGAAAAAATGGATTTTCAATGCATAAATAGTTGTGGCCATGATGAAAGGAGAAAATTCGATTTTTTTATCTACAGGAGGTAGATCCGCCACAGCCCAACTATGAAGTCTCACGCAAGTCTTTAAGGTAGCATCTCCATGCCCTGTGTGCCCGCACAATAAAAAAAATAACATTAAAAAAAATAAAAATAAAAATAAAAAATAAATAAATAAAATTACTGCAAAAGTTCTAAATTCTCTCCATGCTTGCAACCTGCAACAAAAATAATTAAGAAATTATGAACAATTTCATAATTTGTATAGTATAAAAAATGGTTATGAGATCCATTATTTGGGTAAAAAGGATGAACTTAAAAGATATGACAAATGATTTGGAAAATATTTTGGAATCTCATTTTCCTAAAAATATTGGATTTAGATGACAAAATGGATGAGTTCAAAAGATATGAAAAATGATTTGGCAAATATTTTGGAATCTCATTTTCCTAAAAATCTTAGATTTAATTTGACCACTTGTCAAGTTTTTTTTCATAGTTAAAATGAACAAAATTCCATTAAATTCATAAATATTGTTTGTGATCTATTGGTAAGTCATTCAAAATTTCATAATAGAGGTCATGAGTTCAAATCTTCTAGAGATTGGAATTTGTTAATTCAGCTAAAACATTTGACACAAAGCATCAACAACTTAAGAAAAAAATGAAATTCATGATTGAATTAAATAAAGAAAAAGTGGTTCTTATGGTTTATTTAAAAACACGAGATCTACAAAATAAGAAATCTATCATCAGAGTTTGAAACAGTAAAGAATGAAGAAATTGTTGAAAAGACACAGCAGTTAACTTGAGGCACTAGTTTCGACACAGGTATAAATTCCTTTGGATTTTCTTCGTGAACTTGTTTTATTAGTACCAATTCTCAGTTTTTTGTAAATTTCATAACCAGAGAGATTTATCACCTCTCTCTTTTGATAATATTACATTCTATTACATAAGAAGTACTAGTTTTTTTGCAGGTTCCAGGAGGAAGAACAAATGACTACAAGCGAACAGTGTCTCTCTCAGAGACCACATTTCTTTTACAAGATAATCAGTAAAAAAACATCAATGCATGAGCACATGCTAATGCAGATCAGATCCAACACTTGCAATCATTTCAGATGCCATCATCGCCATTACATATATGTACTTCAATATATATATATATATATATATATATATATATATATATATATATATATATATATATATATATATATATATTCATCTCATTTCCCTTCACGTTTTCCATTCACATTCATTCTTCATTCGTATTCACCATCCATTCACATTCATTCACTTCCATCCACCCCTAACTCATGAATAAAAGCAATCAACTCACTTACATGCTGATTAACTCCATTATCTTTTTCCTTTTCATGTTCATTTTCCTTTCCCAAATAAATCTTGTTTCAAAGAAAATTGTATATCTATAGTCCTTTTTGAGTTTTAAAAATATTTTCAAAAAGTACCCTAAGGCTTGCATACCTTAATGGAAAGTTCTCTTTCTGACAAACAATGAGAATACATTAATGTCCCTTGTTTGATGGATCTTCTAGGTGACTCGACATCGGAAAATTTATCCGTACCTAGCAAGATGTGCTTAGGAATCTTGACTCTCATTTTCATCAGTGGTGAGAGGTCTTGTGTTGATTAGTGGCATACATTAATGGCCACTCATTCAACAATTTCTTACTATGTTCAACATCAACAAATTCATTCGCATAGATAATAATTGTGTCAAAGTGTGATAACGACATGAAGACTATCAGATCCATCATTATTCGACATTTGTAGCATATGTAGCAGATGTAGCAGATTCAACAAATTCAGTAGCAAAAATAAAGACTCACTTTCACAACTTCATCCACCATTTTCATAGCCAAGGGAAGAAGAATCAAAACATATTTTTGCAACAACTATATATGCACAACTTATCCATTTCATAGGTAAGTAAATGTATGTTCTTTTCTAGCTTTTTATCATGCAATTCCTTAAAATGCTAAAGTTATAATTTTTGGAAAAACACTTTACCATGTTTCTTTTCTCACTTCATAAAATTGCAGAAACCATTAGTTGGGGGGAAGGGATATCATTCCATATATTTACATCTTATTCCACATCACTTTCAGATAACCAACATACAACTACTATTGCATTAAGATTAAAAAAGATATGTTTTACAAATCATCAAATTGATGAGCTTATGGCTAATTGAAAAAAATAAATTCTTGGTGTTTCAATATATTTGGATGCAACAAAGAATCAAATAAATATTGTAACACAAGAACCAATACTCATTCATTTTGGTTGTCACATAAGAACCAACCATTAAAAAAAAAAAAAAATTTGATTAATTTTGGTTGTCACACAAGAACCAACCATAAAAAATCAATTTTGATTGTCATACAAGAACCAACCATAAAGACAAATGTTGCAATCCAGTGTATCTCAAAGAAACCTTTGCAAAAATAATGAAGTTATCAAATTATATGATAATGCAAATTTAAAAGGAGAATTGATACAACCAAATCTCATTCAAATGTAAGACAATTCGAAGATCAAATGAATCAATGTAATAGGTTGCATGAGGACATGAAACAACTTCACTTGGGGGGTATGTTGGGTCTTAGAAATGTTCTTAAAAAGACATCCACTTTCACCATCATATCCATTATGTCATCTCCATTTCACCTCCATTTCACTACATTAATCTCATTTTCATCATTATTTGGGTTACCTTGTGTTTTAACACTGTTACCGATGAAATAGGTAACTACACTGGTACCTACTTTTTGACGTAGCAAGAAAAACACCCGATTTTGAAAAGTAGTGCTGCAGAATCATATATATATATATATATATATAATTTTATTTTAGCATGTTTTTGGCACTTTAAATTTTTTTATTTTTTTTGATGTTTTTTATGTCGATTTTGAATAGTTGTGGCATATCATCACCAACGTTTTTTTAGAGGATTGATTTTGACACTATACATTTTGTAATGTCTTCTTCTTTCGTGAGATGTTTATTTTTAAGTGCATTTATGTACTTGTGTTTTAAAAGGAACAAAAAAAATTTGTAATGATATCTTCACTTTTTCACATAGATAAAAAATGGAAAATAGTCAATATTATAAACTTTATATTTTTCTACAATTTTATGTATTGCTAATTAATTTTTCAATGCACATCAAATAATTGTCGCTAAAAAACCAATATTTTGAACGATATGACAAAAAAATACAAATTTTCAATATAAATAGAATGCAAAAAATACACTTTTAGAGACTTTTTGTAAAAAAAACATGTTAAACTAATTTTTTGGGAAAATCTTAACAAAAAAACTTAAGAAAATAGCCTTTTTATTGAATTTTATGTCAAAAAATAATAGTAATCACATGTTTTTTGCAAAAAATAAGGATTCTTCTCATAAAATATCAAAGTCTAAACATTACAAGTAAAACCGATTAATAGATCTAAAAAATGAGCTTTGTTTGCAAGAATAACTTAAAGATCATAGACAATATCAACTAATACATATTCAACATCATCTAGAACATCATTGATGGTTTCTTTCACAACATTTTCTGCTTCATTTTGGTCATTGTCATCTTCTAATGGATCTTTCATGTCTGCAAATCTTCCAAAGTGTCCCTTTCCAATCATTCCATATAATGGTGGTTGAGGTTCCTTTGCTTTTTTTGCCACACGTGATTCATTAAAATCCCTTTTCCTCAAACCAACTTCTCGCTTCGCATTTGGAAGGAATTCAAGAGCATTAATTCTTTGTTGAATAAATTTGCATTGCACTGGTTCTTTCTCAATGGCAATGCAATCTCTTCCTTTTGGTAGGCAACATTCTAGTGTTGTACCTAATCATCAAGTACAAAAGAAATAAGTAAAAATAAATAGTATAAATACATAAAAAGTAAAAAATAAATATTTAAATTTAAATTTGTATAATAAAACTTACCTGAACTTGAGAATAGATCCAAAACCCAATCTCCTTCATTTGACGGCGCCGCCCGGCCTGCCTCTGGCCCCTGGCTGGGCGAAGGGCGATTCCGAGAATTTGAGAATCGCCCTTCGCCCAGCCGTGGGCGATTCTCATAGTCGCCCTCCAGCCACCAGTTGGGTGGAGGGTGATTCTCGGAATCGCCCTCCACCCAGCCGAGGGCCGGAGGCAGGCCGGGCGGCGCTATCGAGGGCTGCCCAGCCTGCCTCCGCCCAACCGAGGATTGGAGGCAGGCTGGGAAGCCCTCAATGGCGCCACTCGGCTAGCCTCTGGCCCCCCGCTGGGCGGAGGGAGATTCTTGGAATCACCCTCCACCCAACCGGGGGCTGGAGGTCAGCCAGGCAGCACCTTTGAGGGCTGCCCAACCTGCCTCCGGCCCTCGGCTGGGCGAAGGGCTATTCTCAAAATCACCCTCCGCCCAGCCGGGGGTGATTCTTGTAATCACACTCTACCCAGTCGAGTGCCGGAGGCAGGCTAGGCAGTCCTCGATGGAGCCACCCAGCCGGCCTCCGGCCCTCGGCTGGGCGAAGGGTGATTCTCATAATCACCCTCCACATAGTTGGGGGTCGGAGGCAGGTCGGGCGGCGCTATCAATGGATGCCCAGATTGCCTCCTGCCCCCGGTTGGGTGGAGGGCGATTCCGAGAATCACCCCCGGCTAGGCGGAGGGAAATTACGAGAATCACCCCTGGCTGAGCATCCAACCCCCTGCTAGGCAGAGGGCGATTCCGAGAATCACCCCTGGCTGGGCTTCTGGCCCCCGGCTAGGCAGAGGGTGATTCTAAGAATCGCCCCTGGCTAGGCAGAGTGTGATTCCGAGAATCGCCCCCGACTGGGCAAAGGGCGATTCCGAGAATCACCCCTGGATGGGATTCCGGCCCCCGGTTGGACAGAGGGTGATTCTGATAATCGCCCCCGGTTGGGCGGAGGGTGATTCCGAGAATCGCCCCTAGTTGGGCGGAGGATGATTTCGAGAATTGCCCCCGACTGGCGGAGGGAAATTCCGAGAAACACCCCTGGTTAGGCGTCCGACCCTCTGTTGGGCGAAGGGCGATTCCAAGAATCACCCTTGGCTGGGCGTCCGGCCCCCGGCTGGGCGGAGGGTGATTCCGAGAATCTCCCCCGGCTAAGCAGAGGGTGATTCAGAGAATCACCCCCAGTTGGGTGGAGGGTGATTCTGAGAATCACCCCCAGCTGGGCGAAGGGCGATTCCGAAAATCACCCTTGGTTGGGCGTCCAGCTCCTGGCTAGGAGGAGGGTGATTCTAAGAATCGCCACCGGCTAGGCAAAGGGAGATTCCCAGAATCACCCCTAGCTGGGCATCCGGTCCCCGGCTGGGCGGAGGGCGATTCTGAGAATCACCCCTGGCTGGGTAGAGGGTGATTCCGAGAATTGCCCTCGATTGGGTGGAGGGTGATTCCGAGAATCGCCCCCAGCTAGGCAAAGGGTGATTCCAATAATCGCCCCTGGCTGGGCGAAGGGCGATTCCGAGAATCACCTCTGGTTGGGCGTCTGGTCCCCGGCTGGGCTGAGGGTGATTCCTAGAATCGCCCCTGGCTAAGCGGAGAGTGATTCCGAGAATCACTCCCGGCTGCGCAGAGGGCAATTATAAGAATCACCCCTAGCTGGGAGTCCGGCCCTCGGTTGGGCAGAGGGTGATTTCGATAATCGCCCACGGTTGGGTGGAGGGCGATTCCAAGAATCATTCTTGGCTGGGCGTCCAGCCCCCGGCTGGGCAGAGGGTGATTCCGAGAATCGCCCTCGGTTGGGTAGAGGGTGATTCCGAGAATCGCCCCCAGCTAGGCAGAGGGTGATTCTGAGAATCACCCCTAGCTGGGTGTCTGACCCCTAGCTAGGTGAAGGGTGATTCCAAGAATCACCCCCGGCTGAGCGGAGGGTGATTCCGAGAATCAGCCCTGGCTGGGCGGAGGGCGATTCCGAGAATCACCCCTAGCTAGGCTTCTAGCCCCCAGCTGGGCGAAGGGTGATTCAGAGAATCGCCCCCGGCTGGGTGGAGGGTGATTCCAAGAATCACCCCTGGCTGGGTGGAGGGTGATTCCGAGAATCACCCCCGGCTGGGCAAAGGGCGATTTTGAGAATCACCCCTGGCTGGGCATCTAACCCCCGGCTGGGCGGAGGGTGATTCTGAGAATCGCCCCTAGCTGGGCGGAGGGCGATTCAGAGAATCGCCCCCTGCTGGACAGAGGGCGATTCCGAGAATCACCTCTAGCTGGGTGTCCGGCCCCCGGCTGGGTGGAGGGTGATTCCGAGAATCACCCCCGGTTGGGTGGAGGGCGATTTCGAGAATCACCGCTGGCTAGGCGACTGGCCCCCGGTTGGGCAGAGGTTGATTCCGAGAATCGCCCCCGGCTGGGCGGAGGGTGATTCTGAGAATCACCCCCAGCTGGGTGGAGGGTGATTCTGAGAATTTCCCCTGGCTGGGCGGAGGGCGATTCCGAGAATCGCCCCTGGCTTAGCGTCCAACCCCTGGTTGGGCGGAGGGTGATTCCGAGAATCGCCCCCGGCTAGGCGGAGGGCGATTCCGAGAATCACCCCTGGCTGGGCATCCGGCCCTCGGCTGGGCAAAGGGTGATTCCGAGAATCGCCCTCGGTTGGGCGGAGGGTGCTTCCGAGAATCACCCCCGGCTGGGCGGAGGGCGATTCCAAGAATCACCCTTGGCTGGGTGTCAGGCCCCCTGCTGGGCAGAGCATGATTCCGAGAATCGCCCCCGTCTGGGCGAATGGTGATTCCGAGAATCATCCCCGAGAGGGCAGAGGGTGATTCCAAGAATCACCCCTAGCTGGGCGTCCGGCCCTCGGCTAGGCGGAGGGTGATTCCGAGAATCGCCCCAGGCTGGGCAGAGGGCGATTCCGAGAATCACCCCTAGCTGGGCGTCCGGCCCCCGGCTGGGCGAAGGGTGATTCCGAGGATCACTCCCGGCTGGGCGGAGGGTGATTTCGAGAATCACCCCTGGTTGGGCGTTCGGCCCCTGGCTGGGCGGAGGGTGATTCCGAGAATCGCCCCCAGCTAGGCGGAGATGGTAGAGGGTGATTCTGAGAATCACCCCTGGCTGGACATCCGGCCCCTGGCTACGGGGAGGGTGATTTCGAGAATCGCCCCCGGCTGCGCAACCCTCGACAGCACCGCCCGGTCGGCCTCCACCTAGCCGGGGTCCGAAGGTAGGCCGGGCGGCGTCGTCGAGGGCTACCTAGCCTGTCTCCGCCCAACCAGGAGCCGGAGGCAAGCTTGGCAGCCCTCGACGGTGCCACCCGACTGTCCTCTGCCCAGCCGAGGGCCGGAGGCCAACTGGGCGGCGCCGTCGAGCTGCCTAGCTTGCCTCAGGCCCCCGACGGACAGCAAATTAATTTTTTTATTATTTTATTTTTTTCAAACACAAACTATATAAAAAATTTATTTTTTTCTAAACAAAAACTATTATTTAAAAAATAAAAATAAATAAATAAAAAACAAAAACAAAAACTATTCAATTAAAATTTTAAAATATAAAAAAACAACAAAAACAAATTAAAAAATATGTTTAAAAAAAATATTAATTAATTTTAATTTTTTTTTTAATTATAACAATTATTATTTAAAATATTAAAAAAAACAATAAAAAAAATTAAATATGTTTTAAAATATAAACAGAGATTTTAATTTTTAATTTTTATTTTCTTAAAACTAAAACAATTATAATTTAAAATATAGAAAAACAATAAATAAATAAAAAATTTAAAAAAAAAATTTAAAAAAAAAATTAAAATATGTTTTAATTTATAAACAAACAAATATATAAATAATAAATTTTTCATTTACTTGTTCATTTAAAAAAAAAATTGATCATATAATTTCTCCATAATTTCATGGTTCTAGTATCTTGAAAACTTAAGATTTAAAAACTTGTGATTTACAACTTGTCATTAAAGTTTTTATGCGCTACGAAATTTTATCTTTAATGTTATGGTTGAAAATAATTAGAATTTTAGGGTTGTTTAGAGTCAAGATATTTTATGTTTAATAACATGGAAAAAAATTGTTTGAAATGATAAGCCCTTCAGACATGATTTTATTTATATTTAACATCGTCTATCAAAAAATTTAGAATTTTATGATTTTTCAATGTCCTAATATGTTGTCTTTAATTCCATTGTTACAATGTGTCAAAAGTGTGACACAGTGTTTTTTTTGTAATTCCAGCATCAACTCGTTTTGTTTTGAGGGTGTTTTTTCAATCCTTTTTTCAAGAAACAATTTCGTTTTTAGCATAATTTTATAAAATGTTGAAAGTTGACCTTGAGAAAAAAACAAATGCATTCTGGAATACACACTTTTTGTTTTTTGGGCTTTTTTTCATGTTTTTTGAGTCTTTTTGGGCTAGAGTTCCCGTTTTGAGGTAATAGTTCTCGTTTCATCAATAATAGTGTTTTTTCCAAACATTATTAATTTCTAGTGTTTTTAAGTGAATTTTTGATCAAAAGTTAGAAAATAATATGCATATATATGCTTATACCTTAAAAGTGGAAAAAGTTTTGTGACGTGTAGGTTCATTGGAAGCTTCCAAGGCCCTCTTATGTGGCTCCCAAAGATCAAATTCGAATTTGTCTTCATGATATCAAGGATATTTGAAGGAGGGATACATGGCCTATGATTATAAAACTGGTTGAGAATATTATGGATCAAAGGAGAGAAAGAAGGATCCTCATTAATGAGGAGGTTTCTTAGAATTTGTATAAATAGGAGAGCCTTCTCCTTTCAAAGACATGTGTAAAGTTCGAGTTATGCTCAAGCATTGAATAAAGAACTAGATTGTGGCACCTTACTCATGAGTGTTCTTTCAATTTGACTTGGTTTTGCTTACATATGGAGCATCTTGACTTACCATCTCTCATACTTTTGGTCGGCCATCTACAATGTGTGAGATTTATTTGCTTTCATAGATTAAGAAATTAGGGGCGTTTTGAGGTCTAAAATGGGCCTCTTAATGAAATTATAAAATAATAGTGGAAATAATAATAAAAAAGATTTGATTACATCATCAAATTTTAGAGGGGAAAAAAAAAAAAAAAAAAACTAATTTTTCAACTTATCTCCCTATGGGTTTACTCAAATTTAGAGAGGAAATACTCGTTGGATGCAGAATTTGATTCCTCATCCAAGGAGTACCCATGTTGAATACTTTTGATAAACCCTACTACAAGAAAAATGATAAATACATGAAAAAATTGATTGCAATCATGTTTTTTCATGTATCTATCATTTTTCATGTAGCAGGGTCCATCGAAAGTATGCAACATGGGTACTCCTTGGATGAAGAATAAAATTTTGCATCCAACGAGTACTCCTACTCCAAATTTTAGTAAGACCTTAGGGAGATAAGTTGAAAAAATGGTTTTATTATTTTATTATTTTTTCATATTTTTACTTTTTTACTCCAAAAAGGGTGAATCATCCCCTATGGTTGACATCATCATCATGAATCCTAATGGTTCTTATAAATTTTATTTTGGTTGTAAATTTTACTTAGGAGGCTCCATTTAGACCTCAAAATTCCTCTGATATTTATTTCCTTTCCTAGATTAAATTCTCAATTAAATGCTTGTAAACCATGTCAAGAAGGTGACTTTGTCATGCTTTCAAAATTGAATGATTGAGTATTAAAAATATACAGTAGTTGAGTTTTCCTTTAAATTATTTTTAAATGATTTCTTAGATTAAATCCTTAAACTAAATATATAATTAAATGCTTGTAAATTATGTCAAGAATGTGACTTTGTCATGTTTCCAAAATTGGATGATTGAGTGTTTAAAATATACAATAGTTGAGTTTTCCTTTACATATTTTTTAAATGATTTCTTAGATTAAATCCTTAAACTAAATGTATAATTAAATTCTTGTAAATCATGTCAAGAAGGTGACTTTATCATGCTTCCAAAATTGGATGAATGAGTATTTAAAATATACAGTAGTTGAGTTTTATTTTACATGTTTTTTAAATTCTTTCTTAGATTAAATCCTTAAACTAAAGTATAATCAATTTCTTGTAAATCATGTCAAGAAGATGACTTTGTCATTCTTCCAAAATTGGATGATTGAGTAGTTGTTCATGCATTACTTTCTTTTTAATTTCTTTAAATTTTCTTTCCATTTAGATTAACATTGTTAGTTCAATTATTAATCATAGGATTTATGCTTCAATCCATGGAATAAAAATTAGGAATGGTGTGATTAGATTAGTTTTTAGTTTTTGATAAAATGATCCCTAGCATATATTGTGCACGTGTGTCTCACAATTTTTACGAATACCAGATTGATAATTTATGTTAGTAATTTAATGCAAATTATTTTACTCAACCCTCATTTTCCCACTGTTGTCAATTCTAAAGCTTCTAAAGGAAAAGGTAAACACCCAACTGATTCTTCAAACAAAGTCGATACTTCGAATGAAATTTTGATTGGATATAGGTCAAATTCTCATACTCCTCCTTTTCTTTTATTTTTTGGTAAGTTGTGCTAATCTATTAATTTTGAGAACATAAAAATACATATGCTATAGGCAGGGTTGGTAAGCTACGCTTAATTGATCCTTGCCTTTGTCACGTTGTTTCTGGGCTGCCGCGGGGGAGGAGTCTAGCCCTAACAAAACTTGAAAACGAGCCTTACATTATGAGCAGTAGATTTGATGCATCTAAGAGCTAGAGAGTAGAAAATAACAAAAAATCCTTGTGGGCACATAAGACAAAAAATAGAGTAAAATTGAATAGTTGTACAAACATTATTCATCATCATCATCATCACTGCAATGGGGATTCTCCTCATCGATGGGATAGGCTGGAGCCTGCGCAACAGCCGCTTTCACAACAGCTTCCACTTCGGCAACAGTTCGCTTGGGGAGATTTGCAGGAGCACACAGGATGGGGGAGTTCGAGTCTACTCCTTCAGGAACCTTCATCCAAATGTTGTCGGAGTCCATAATCCATATATCCATATCCTCATCAACCTGCGCAAGACTGTTCGGGGGAGTCGGCATGCAGTGCAGAGAGGCTGCTTTGGGAGAGGAGGTGGACCTCCTCACACCTTGACTTCCACTTTGCGCTTATTTCCTGGAGGATTATGCTCACTGCTCGGGAGTGGATTAATGGCTAGCAAGGGTGGTGGACGAGGAGCCTTCAATCCATTCAAGGTGGTTATCCTCGCCGCGATGGTAAAAACCCGGGAGGGCCCGTCTCTGACCACCGAAATAGTGCATTGGCACATTCTAGGGGCCATTGTGTGCTTGGGAAAGGAGGCAGGAGTGACACTGGGGCTGTAGAGGCTGCAGAGGCTGGGGGCAAGTGCGCAGAATGCAGAGCAACAAGCAGAGGGAGTCTACGCGGCTCCACTCTGGGACTGAGACTTCGCAACTGATTGGAATCAGTGAGATTCCAGATCAGAAGGAGGAGAGCTAAATGCAATGGATAACAGATGAGGGAGAAAAGGGGGAGAGGCATGGAGGATAAATAGGTGTGAGGACGAAGATTGTAAGTGTGGAAATGAATGATCTTCACATAGTACTGTGTGCTGAGCTCAAGAATATGAGCAGGCGCAGAGGGGTAGGCGTGGTTACAATACTGATAATACATCATGGAAATTAATGGCAGTACGGGCGAGGTGATGATCAAGGTTAGGTGACACAATTCATGTTCGATCTGCGTTATCTTTGGTTCTGCAAGGAACGTGCGAGGAGTTAATGGTAATTGGATCCGCTGCAGGTGGGGAATTGCGTTGGAGATTTCCGCAGTCCGCATGAGTTGAGATTTGATGTTCACTCGTGTCAGGCGTGTCACCCGCATCCTGGGGGAGTTGGTCTTTTTGGATGAGGGTGAGACAGTTCTATTTAAGTGCCTCATCTTCAGTCTGCTCAAGGGTGGAATGATGCAGTACACAGTTTCTTTCAACCCCTTTGTTAGCGAGTCGGTCCGCAACAACGTTGGCTTTCCTGCATACATGACCAAAAGTGATGGCTCGGTGATTGTGAAACAGAAGTTCCAGCATCTTGAGCTTGTGGGCAAGTCTCTAGCTGTTGGAAAATTTTGAGGATGTCGTGCCTTGAAGGATACGAGTGGTTTCCATAGTTATTATTTGCAAGTCTCCTTCCACTTCCAGGGGGAAGTAATATAATTTTATGGCAATTTGAATAACCTATATCATTCCTTCCATCTCAACAGAGTTGTTGATGTCCCATTCAATGTTCCCATAGTATATTCAGAGAGGATCTCCACTAGTGTGTCTGATGACACCTCTGAAACCTGTTGTTCCTGGGTTACCTTTAGATGCCCCATGAAAATTGCATTTGAAGAAGCCCATGAGGGGAGACGTCCAGGTTTCTGGGGTAGGAGATCTACCCCCACTTCTAGGAGTGATGTCCATGGGAGTATTGAGACTCAGTTTCCAGTTGTTCCAAATGTGACATTCAACTGCCACAATGGGTAAGTCCTCCTTACTCAATGCATTTAAAGCTAGATTTTTAGTGAGGTTGTTGTGAATCCTGTCCCAAAGTTGATCAGGTGTAGAAGCCTTATCCTTGAATATGCGACTATTTCACTCCTTCTAGATATTCCAAATGAGGATGCCTGGAGTGATTTGCGATAATCTATTACTGGTATAAGGATTTTCCTAGCAATTTCTAATGGTTTGAATGATGTTTCCTCTAGCACGGTTGGACCGACGGTATAAGACAACAATTTTGTCCCATAGAGAGTTGGCATGAGGACATTGGTCCAGCGGGTGGTCAATGGTTTTTGAGTTGACCTGACAGAGAGGACATCTGGAAGGCCCTGAAAACCCGCATTTCAAGAGATTATCCCATGTGAGGATACGTCGTTTACTGAGCAGCACATGAAGGTGGCTATTTGGGTCATAAATTGGCCTTCTAGATCTTTTTCCAGATGTTTTCGGCTCGTCCTAGATCCCGCTGATGGAGGATGTTGTAGGCTTCCCTGGTTGAGTAAGTACCACTGGGCATGTGCCCCCAACAAAGGATATCAAGCCCTGTTTTGATTTGGATTTTTATTTTCATGTGAAGCTCCTCCCAAATCTCAATATGGCTTTCATTGTTCCAATTAGCTTGTCATATACTTGTGTGGATCCATTGCTTGTAGCCTTATGAGGTGTCTTCCATCCAAAAGTCTTGAGCCTTCTATCGTTGCCTACTTTGGAGTGCAGCAGTACAAATATGTCTGCAGAAGATGGAGGAGAGGCTTGGCATCTGTTGCCAAGAATCCTCCTAGAATCTGGCTTGATTGTCATCTCGCAGCTCCCAAAAGCTGTGATTTTGGATAATACCTTTTTGATGACTAACTACTTTCCAGATTTGGGAACCTGGAAGATCTAAGTTGTATCTAATGAGATCTTCCTTTGGCCAATATTGCGCATACTTGACCGCCCATAGGTTGGCCCAGGGGGTATTGGGTTTGGAGACCCATTTCTTTCGAAATTTTTATTTGATAAAGTTTAAATTTCATTAATTTATCTCAGAGATAATTGTTTCTTCCACTGAGTCACCAATTGTTGTAGTACTCAAAAACCACCCTCCCCCCCCACATTATGATTAATAGTATATGTAATAAATAATGGGGACCACTTAAAATTTTAGATAAAATCCTTTTTAATGAATAAAATAGGACAATTTTAGTTTTAGTTGACTTTTAACTAGAAATAATCAGTATCGGTATTAAATATCGAGGTAAGCAATTTAAATGAAAAATAAAACTTAAAAGGTTTTTCCTTGATCGCAATCAAAACTTTTTTAACTATCGCACCTCCAAAAGAAAACTCTGATATCAATTCTTCGATTAAGAAATGCGAGATAGGTCTAAAATGCCTTAAATAATGTTAAAAAAATGTTAGCGCAAATATAATAAATAAAGGTCGGCCCCACAGTAATGCCATGTCACATATCACATTTTACATATAAGAGGATTCCAACTTATCATCCTCCAAATATCTTCCATCCCCGATAATCCATTCCTTACAATATGTCGATATCCATATTCTTCTGACCCCTGATAAGACTTTCCACATTATATCACAATTATCCACATCACAAAGTATCCATATCGCACATTTGATCAAGTGTTACTCTTAGAAACGCCCGATATAGAATCTCCAATAAATTTTCCTGCCTTTATGTTATAATCGTTACAATATTAAAAGTACTTGTCGGGGAAATTCAATATCACATGTTTTAGAATGTGCATCCTAAGGAAACCTTCGATGCGAAACCTCTGATAGATTTTGACATGGACAAAAATCCATGTGAACTGATGTTTCATCAATAAATGACCAAGTGTAAAAAAAAACACTCTTCTCGAAATCATAAATGATTTTATTGTTGTGGCTTAATGATTGATTGATTTCACTCATAAAGGAATAGATTGTTATCATACGAGTCATTTTCTTTAGGTGTTATCCGGTTAACAAAGTTTGTTGCTCATTTTTGTGTTTTCTTCCTCGCAGGCTAGTCCCAACAAGAAGAATACAAACAAAATGTCTAAAGATGCTAAGGGAAAGAAGAAGCTTATGACACAACAACAATTGTCTCCTCCTTCGGAAGTTGCTGAAATTCCCCCATTGTTCACAGATATTACATGCACACAAGACACTGGAATCTCTTCTTAGGAGGCTATGTATAAAATTTTTGAAGATGAGTATCCTAGAGTAGTGGAAATAAAGGCCATAGCAGATGATTCCACATCCACTTTTGAAACTACCTAGAGTGGCGTCGATAATTATCATCTACACAAAATTGTTGCATGTCCAAATATTTTTCCATGCATAGACATGGTCAAATGGGTCATAGAAAATTTTAATATTGAATAAAGGAATTTTCTTACTTCTAAGCAAACAATAATTGGATCATTTACTATCGAGGATTTGAGGAAAGTGTATAAATTTTCTCCACCTCAAAAGGAATACGACAAACAATTCATCCAAAAATTCATGGCAAAGAATGAGTATCAATCAAAACCTATTAGGAAATGGAGAAGCGACCCTAATAATCACAATCGTGAGGATAAGGGTATGTATACTATTTCCTCTCTTGATGGCCCATATTGTTATATTGCTTCCATGATGTGTAGGGTGTATGGGTACCTTAATACCCATAAATTCTTAGTTAAATGGGTACCTTTGATAGATGTTGCTTTAGATTCTTATATAATGGATTGGGAAACTATTTTATCCAATAGTA
This sequence comes from Pinus albicaulis, assembly GCA_034641835.2. NCBI lineage: Eukaryota > Viridiplantae > Streptophyta > Pinopsida > Pinales > Pinaceae > Pinus > Pinus albicaulis. The sequence continues at coordinate 1,018,379,301 of CM076581.1, forward strand.
TAGCCACCCAAATTCTTGCTTACAGAGAAAAACATAGTTTTCTGATAATATTGTGCCCCCTTTTTACATGAGCACTTAAATTATGGATGTTTTCTATTTTACTTCTAATTTCACATCTATGGGATGGAAATGGGCCCTAGAAGTCCCTAAGCCTATTCATATTTACCATGATATACATTCGGAGTCTAATTTCCAACCACATTTCTACAAAATATGCCACGAGGTTATGCTACCAATGTTCTAAGATTTGTTTGATGAGAAATACCCCATACTTTCCAAAGAAGCCAAAAATGATTGTACAACTATAGGAAAATGGTTCAGAGAAGAGTCTTCAACCTATGTTCAAGTTTTCGACAGTTTAGCCAACCCACATGTACTACCACTATATGTCCTTGATAAGCTTCTAGCCCGAGAAATTTCTTACCAGACTGTCGGGAATGGCCTATCCAAAGTCCTAAAGGATGATAAGGAATCCATATGCCCATATTTTCTTATTCAATGTGGATTTTATACCCTGGAAAATTTCAAGCATGCTATAATTGGAATTGACCAAATTCAATGCTTCAATTTCACAACTGTCCCAAACAGATAGTTTGATCCAAATGATACATGAACAGATCAAGATAATGCAATTAACACATCAAACATATATATTTGATGATTTATTTTAATTGGCCTAGATTATTCACAAGTGAAGAGGTTTGTGACTACCCAACTCGCTCCCGAATAATTATACAAGTTCAGACATTTCTGAAATAAAAGGATAAAAAAACCTACCTCTGGATTTGTTGACGATTACTCAAAAAAATACTCAACAATATAAGCCCCTAATGATTTCATCAAAGGGAAGCAATGCATTACACGTGAAGGAAAAAACCTCATCATCAACTGATCAAGCCAAAGAATTACAAGAGGGCAACGATCTAGATGAGATTTGGGATCTGTTCAATCAAGCCATTCATACTAACAGATCCCAGGAGTTAGAAACTTGAATTCAAGAATATTTTCTCACACTCTTGAAATTATTGGGAAGACCTCGGTCACTAGTGGGGCTTCCGACAAGGAAATAAATACTGATGATTTGGAAATCATCTCGACATTCCTAACTTCCGAAGTCGTCCTAAAAATTGGAGAGATACCCACTTTGGATGTGTTTTATAGTCCCAAGCATAGGGATGTCATGAATAGACAAAGAAAAAGGAGAAGGGTAGAGAAAACCCAGGCCTTAGTTCCTAGAAATATATCTCTTGATGTTGTTTGGAAAGATCTACAAAGAAACCCCTCAAAGGACCTCACAAGGCTATCACAATTTGTAGGAGCATATGCCACAACTACCATAGACAAGGCTTCTGAGGTTCAAAAATTGATCAAAGAAAAGGACGACAAAATAAAACAACTAGAAAGGGCTTACAACATGAAAGACAAAGTATTGAAAAAAAATAGCAAGCTCAGCTTGGAGAGCTGCAGAAAGGCTTTAATGACTTGAAGATTCAGTATGAGACTGACATGAAAAGAAAAGATGCACAAATCCAAGAACTTCAAAACAGGAGAGATAAATTGAAATTTAATCCAGAAATATATTAATTAAGGAAGGAAGCATGAGAGCTTAACACTCTCCTTGTGCAACAACATGTAATATTTTTCCACAAGCTGGCAATGATCATTGATTTATGCCAATCAAATGATTCAGTTGTGAATCAATTGTCCAATCTGATGACATACTATGATGAGATAGAAGAGAAGGTTTCTGATTACATCTCTTGGAAAGACAACGCTAAAGGGAGATCAACTGATCTCCTGGGAATTTAAGAATCCCAAAAGGAAATAGTTTAAGAGACTGGGACATCATGCTCAAACAAGAAGATATGGCTATTTTTAGTGCCAAAAATATTGCAAACAACCTCACTAAATTTGTAGTGAGAATATTGTCCATGAAAATTTCATTGAGGAATGCCCTGAAAGTTCCTTACTAGATGTAAAAATATTTACAAAATCATGGAAATATTTGTCCAAGAAGAAAGCTAAGAATATTAAAAAACTAACTAAAGTTAACCTTGAAAGTTATTGGCAATACTCGGTTAAACCCCATAGCCAATGGCTTATACTAAGATGTCTTTCTAATACCACCATACACCTTCTTCCAGCACTTAGCGATGCAGTTATCACACGAAAAATGTGAATCAAACTTGCTCATCCTCAAAAATTAAAGTCAATAATGGATATGGTTGAACTGCAAAAACAAATGGGAGAACATTCATCCTCTTGTTCTTGAGCATTTTGTTACAACAAATCCTATTATTGTCCTCTTGTTTTATTTTAACGATGGTTTGTTTAAACCACCTTAGTATTTCATGTCACTTTACTATTATTGCATTTTGAGTTTGAACTATAAATCCCTTTCATGTTAATGAAGTGTAGGTTCTAAATTTTTGTAAAGAATGCTTTAAAGTTTGCACTATTGTAACTATTGAGTATCCTGAATAGAAAAGTTGAACCAGAGTTGTTTTCTCATGAGCAGAGTCTTAATATACTAGGTACTACTATCTCTATATTGCTACTATGTTTCAATGAAATAAATAGTCATTTTGAATTGTTTTTAATTATATATATATGTGTTTTACACATTCAAGAATTCATTCACTACTAATGTGTGAGATTGTAATCTTTTAATATATATGATAAACAACGACATATTTTATGTGATATGTTTTAATCAACTATTTTAATTAAATATTAGATTAAATTAGTTATTCTCATATGTCTTTCAGTTCATAATTATTTTATGATCTATATTGTCCTATATTATATGAAATCCACTAAAAGTCGCATATAAAGAAAAAAATTATCCCTGGATATAAATATTTAATTCTATTTCAATTTGTTACATTAGTCTCATTCATATCATTACTCTCACAATTTTTATACATCCATTTATATTTTTTCAAGGGAAGATGGTCCCATTATCCCCAGTGGGAGGCACCATCCCCAAATGGAAAAGGAGTTGCTTTAAGTTCCCGATCGGGTGGTTTTCCCCAATGTTTAGGCAGAGATATTCGAGCCTTCAACACCAACTTCTTTGGAGTCTTTATTATTCTCAGTGTCTTCAGTGACTCCAATAGAACATAAATATTTTTCAACAACAAGAGCTTCTTCAAATTTTAATGCCAGAGTATTCTTTGCAACTCTTTTAACAAATACAAAAATGTTAGTCGACAAGGCAGTTTTGTAATAATCATTAGTGATATCATCATAAGGTCGTAAATCAATGGGGAACTTATTCAACAAGAAATTAAATCTCTAGTTAAAATATTTAACTTGATCTTTGTCCCCCATTTTCAAGTTCCCAAGTTCTTTTAATAACATGGCAGGGGTCTTATCATCAACAATGTTTTCCAGAAATAGATTCTTAAACTCTCTCTAGTATGGATTGAATTGGCTAGAAGACTGTGATACCATACAAACGATTTACCTTCTAAAGTGTATGGAAATTATGTGCAAGAAACATCATTAAAATGTATGTCAAGAATATGTAGATGCATATACAACTTGTCCAAATGGTCTTCAGATTTGGTCTTCTTATCCAGATTGAAATTTGACAACAAATTTTTTGGATGTTTTGGCATCTTGTGGAGATTATTTGGAAGAGAGAGTGGAACTTGGACCATCCAATCCAAATCTGCATCAACCATGTCTTTGTCTTTGTCATCATCCTCTTCTGAATTTGTAGAAACTTCTCCTTTACCATTCAATTCTGCATTGTAATCCAGATGCTACTCGTAAGAAAACTAAAAATCTTCCCCTTCACTGTCTAGTTTCTCCTCAATGGGTAGAAGTTCCCCTTTTCGTAGTGTTATCACTCAACAATTTTTCTTGATTGTAACAGAAAACTCCGTAAGATAACATTTTCAAACCAAACTTGTAAATTGAATTCTATCCACTTCAATCTAGAGAGGGTTGTCTTTGACAACCTAATCGCTAAGCTTAGAAACTAGTTGTTTCTTCAAACAATCGCTAGATATTCAATCGGGTTTTTGAATTTTTAGTGTGGTGGTTGGGATGAAGCGAATAATGCATTGGGAAATGGGCTCAAAAAATCAAGTTTCAGATGTAGTTAGCAAGATATTGATTATATGAATCAAGATGGAAAAAGGAAGGATAGATGGAAAACTATAGACATTTCTGATTTCAGACTTCTGCGATCTCTATTTTGTAATGAAATTGTTTCCGGAGTCATCGCATTGAGTGGGTTTTTTTTTCTTCTTCCATCGACATTTCGAACCGGATACCGAGGTTCATCATCAAGATAAGATTGAATGAGAGAAAAATTGATCTTAGGTATGGTGAATAAATAGTGTAGAAGGTTTTTTGTGAAAATAATTTTGACCTTCTACACTATTTATTCACCATACCTAAGATCAGTTTTTCTCTCATTCAATCTTATCTTGATGATGAACCTCGGTAGCTGGTTCAAAACGTCGATGGAAGAAGAAAAAAAAATCCACTCAATGCGATGAATCTAGAAACTATAGACATATCAAACATCATTTGAATGGTAGTAGAAGGAGAAAAAAATCCACTATAACATGGCATAAAACATGAATCCTACGAGCTTTAGGAGAAATAGTGTAGATGTATAAATCATATGAACTAGAGAATTAAACTAATGAATTCTGTCACAATCGCATTTAAACACCAAAATATGATAGATAAATTATATCACATATAAATGAAACTATCACAGAAGAAAACGGACTCATCATACCATCACAAGAATCTCGGTATCATGAACATAATATCCTAGTCCTCTTGGCACTTGAAAACATGAATAATTTAATCACACACATAATAAAAGAATGCTTTGTTTCAAATTCCAACCCTTATTCCATCTTTTTCATTCATTATATAGGAAAAATACATAAGTCTAAGATCCACAATGTTTGGGAAAATATTAATTACAATAACCATCAAGATCAGAAAGAAATGGATCTAAGAAAATATTCATCCATCTTTAGTGTGATCGCCAAGTCGAATTTGATGAGGTGGCCTTCAACTGTTGACTTGGAATTTTTATAGCAAACAAAATTTCTAAAAATTTGCCAAATTTATGAAATATAGGCTTTAAACATGCATTCAGATATCCAAAATCATGATAGATTTGTAAAAAATGAAATATTTTTTTACATCAGCTCATTCCCAAAAAAATATGCTTTCATATTTGGAAAATTCATCTTCATATTCTTGAAAACCATGCCCAAAGTGGATGAATAAAACAAGAAATAATTAAATAATTAAATCCTGAAAAATAGGCCGCAAATATTCCTTCATATCCTTCAAACCATCATAGCTATGTAAACACTAAGAAATGATTCTTTAAATTGGTATGTTACCAACACAAAAATAATGTAAACACTAAGAAAGGATTCTTTAAATTAGTATGTTACCAACACAAAAATATATATTTTTACAAATTCATCTCCATATGTTCAGAAACTTCATTTGAATATAGTGACTAAAACAAGAAAATAACAGAATCACACAATCTAGAAAAATAAGCTTCAAACATTCCTCTGTAATTTCCAAACCATGATGTATGGGTAAAACTTGAAGGATGTTTTTCTAATAATATTATTTCCAACAAAAACCTCTATTCTGTTTTTTGAAATTCATCACCACCTATTTGAAATATGTGTTTGAACATAGTGACTAAAAAAGGAAAAATGTTGGAAACTGCCAATTTAGGGCAAATTGTCTTTTTAGGGTTTAATTTAAAATACCTCTCTTGGGGTTGAAAAATATCCAAAATGTCATATTAAGGTTTAATAAGGGTAAGCGCTATCTGTAGGCATTCGATAGGCTCTGATTTGCTTCAAAACTTAGGGAAAGCTTAAATATAACTTAAATAAACCATTTTGAAATATTTCTAAGCTTTATGTCACCCTTTGGTAAAAATGTTTCATAGGCCATTGCATAACCCCTTGCACAATGAATTAATAATCATAACCTTTGGACCTTTAAGAAAGGTACAAACTCGGTGCTAAAAACAACCTCCAGTGGGGATACTGTCTCCCCAGGAGGTAGGAAAGAACACGTATACCCTATTCCTAACCTATTGGGTTGCTCCCAAGCTTTACCGTGCAACTTGTAACTTGACTTGCAACTAAAACCAAACTAAAATCCATGTTGAACACTACTGCAAACTGAAAAACTTACGAAACTGGACTCAAAACTTTAGGAAAGAAATGCTTACCCACACAAGGTTATTGCACCCCCATATCTACTCTTAGCTACAAAAAATATCTACTCAATTTATAATATGTAACTATATTAGAGTTGTTTAACAAGAACATTCTTGAATGTCATTACAACATTATGCTACAATATTAAATAGTAAATTGATTATGTCATATTTTAAAGTAATCTAATTAATAGATGAGATGATATTTTAATTTACAAAAATTGAGTGTGTCAAAGACACATTTATGCATGCAAAAATCTATAAAAAACAAGAAATTATAATGTGGTTTAAAATTGTATTGCTAGATTACAAACAAAAATAACTATTTTATCTAGACTACACCTATTTTAAATACATATTTGAGTGGTTCTAATTGTTAAGAATGCTTGTTTACTTGTAAAAGGTTAAAACTTTATTTTATCTAGACTACACCTATTTTAAATACATATTGAGTGGTTCTAATAGTTAAGAATGCATGTTTGCTTGTAAAAGGTTAAAAGTTCAAATTCAAAAAGGTAGAAAATATACATCTAATTCAAAAAGGTAGAAAATATACATCTAGGAATCAAATCACTATGCAAAGACATTGCAATCGTATTTAAGTATAGCTTCCTTCATAAATCCGGATATGTACTTATTATAAGATAGACTTATTTTAATTTTTATGGGTATTATGGAGTAAGAGTGTGGCTGATCGTGCTAGCAAATGGATCAATTTGTCTCAAATGCTGCAAATAAGTCCACGTGTGTACTGTGTTTTTTCTTTATTAATTTAATTTTAAATTTTATTTAAAACTAAACTCTCTCTTATAATAATGAGTCTAATTTGTTAAGTGTTGTGAGTAGATGGATCTTAAACAATTTTAGATGCTCGATCAAGAATTTGAACATCACCTACACAAACATTTGGTATTTTGCTTTTATTTATTAGAAAACAGTTTTGAGGAAATCTGCTCTGAAACTTGATAATGTTCAAATGCATATTTTTCACATATTTTATTGTCCTGTTTATAATGGTAGAATGGTAATTTATAATGGTAGAATGGTAATGATCTATCAAAAATTAATTTAACATTGACCTAAATTACTTAACCTATTTCTAAATAGTTGAATAAATACACATCTAACTATACCCATGATACATATCACAAATTATTGTTATAGTTTTGATTGATACCTATCATAATTTATTGTTTTAGATTTCTGTATCAAAGACAGTAAAATGTTAAGTCGGAATATCGGTAAATAAATAAATAATTTTATATTTTCATTTATGCTACAACAAATGTCAAACAAAACTGTGTAATTTTTTTAATAATAAAATAAGTCTTTCAGAAAAAGAAAAAAAATCATATGTTTTAAAGACAGTAAGAAAAATCCACATTCAAATATGTATAATTTTATATATTAATAAAATTGTATATTAAAAAATAACAAAAATTAAGAGTTGAAATTTTTAATAAATATTAATTGTTTTATATTAATGTATTGAAAATATAAATACAAACTACCATAATAATTTAAAATAAAAATAAAATCTATCTAAATAATCAAACCCAAATTTATGTGAAAAATGTATATTAAAAACTAATTTCATATAGGTTTAATTTTTGTACCTATCATTAAATTATAATAATAATTTTCTACAAAACCAGAGTTGATAAAGTAAATTTATGTGATTTTGGTATCAAAGAAGGTGCAAAGAGAGGTCGATAGGAGTATTGTTTGTGAATTATTAATTTGAAGTAATTGCAGTTTTTTGACAAGAAGGAAAAAAAGAAAACAGAATTTAAGTCATGAAACAGAAAGATGAAATTTTCTCCATTAATACAGATATATGACATGTGAACAAATTTTCTGATTTAGAGGACCAATTTGATGGCCTGAAAGATGAAGAAATTTGCAGTGTAGAGTAGTATACTGTGAAAGAACATCGTTTTATGGGTTATTAGCTGAAACATAAAGAGGTAGACAATTTATATGACGTAATGTGCAATTGCTTGCAGGCCTAAATTAGACAAAATAAGTGTGATGAAGATGAATTGTTTCTGGCTTATAAAAGGTCTAATTGGTATATCGGAAGCTCCTCCAGAAAGGCAAACACCATATAAGAGTACCTACTAAAAATAGCTAAACACTATACCTGAATGTGCTTAGGGCCTAGAGCTGTATGTTAATTCACAATGATTTGCCTTCCTTTGCTTGATTGTGGGCATGCATTGGTTGAGCTGCCACTTATCAGTAGAGTTGGATCCAATAAGTGAGACTGCCACTATACTCTTGAATATTCTTAGGGTCTAAAGCTCTATGTTAATTCACAATTAGCCTATGGCCTAAACCTCTATGTTAATTCACGATTACCCCATATGCTTTAATGAGACCTTAATTACAATAGAATACCATGATTTAGGTCAAATTCTAAAAACAGAAGCCACAAACTCGATCTGAAGATCTCAGTTCTCCAAATCTGATTTCTCAACACCACAACATCATTTTTCTCTTTGATTCAGTTTCACTCACTATAATTTCTTTCCCAATTTGGACAACAGAAGCACACTTTACTATCTAGAATGTGTACATTTCACGCTCACTGTTTCCAGAGATTAGTTGATTGCAGCGTATACCAGCCTACCAATTTTGCTACTGTTTGGCTTCAGTAAATTGTTGGATTCCTGAATATATCATTCACCAGGTCACTTCACCTTGATATTCTTGTAGCTCAAATACTCTAATTGACATCTAGGTGACACTGGACCCTCCAATAACAACAACAGTAAGCAACATTCTGTAATAAAAATCAGTGGGTTATGTAGAAAGGGGCGAATGAAGGAGGGCATAAATGCCTTGTATTCAATGGAGGAATGAGGCCTTCTTGAAGTCCTGTGCCCCTCAAATACAATATTTTCAACCAGCAATGTAATTATGAGGAATTTGAATGCCATAGATTTCTATAGTTTACAAAGCAACGAGATATAGGATTTGGATCTTGCCTAGGGGCATGGAGTTTGCCTCTTCAAAAGTGAAGTCCCAAGGGAAAAAAAAATTATGATAATTTCTATCCCAAGAAAAATTAAAATGATATTCCAAAGGAGCAAAAATCAGTGTTCAAAGGCTCTAATTTTAGAGCCCAATCTATTTGTGTTGATGTCATTTGCCATGTTCATAATTTCATTGAAAAAGTTAGCTTGCAATACAAATCAGGATAACATTGAATTTGTGTTTACAATTACACCATTAAATGAATGAATAGATTTATAATTTTGTTGGTGTTAATAGCAGCACTATGGGTCACTTTCCTGGAACAATTTCATCATTATAACATTGTTGTTGTTCTGTAAAGATTAATTCATAACTGCCAAATAACAACCCTTCTAGATTCAATACTGGTTGTAAATTCACATATTGAGAAACTATCACTTATGAGGAGTCTAGATAAGTGACATAAAATATGAGATTTGCAAGTCAAGCTCTTTAGGTATGTGCAAGATTGGTTCCTTGCAACATGGCACAGTCCACCATCGGTATTGGAGCAACATTGTGAAGAATGGACTCACACAAATATCATATAGTGACCATTCTGTAAAGACTCATTAACAACCGCCAAATGGTAAAGGTTACCTGCTAACCCTTCTAGAAAAATTAGCCTATGATAGGGATGTCTTTTTTCCTAGTTCATACAGTCTCATATTTTATTCAAAAAATAAACAATGACAAAAAAATATTGCAGGCCCACAGACGAAAACATGCTATAGTTAACACAGATTTGCAGATGTTGAATTCTAAATTTTCTATGCAGATAATAATGAACCCTATGGAATTATAGAATTGTTATTCTGCTGGGAAATTCAAGAATGAAGATACAGAATACTTATAGAGAGAAAATGAGTAGATGTGTTATGAGGAGTCTAGATAAGTGACATAAAACATCAGATTTGCAAGTCAAGCTCTTTAGGTATCTGCAAGATTGGTTCATTGCAACATGGCACAGTCCACCATTGGTATTGGAGCAACATTGTGAAGAATGGACTCACACAAATATCATATAGTAACCATTCTGTAAAGACTCATTGACAACCGCCAAATGGTAAAGGTCACCTGCCAACCTTCTAGAAAAATTAGCCTATGATTGCCGAGTGGAGAGTGCCACAAAATGGTGAAGACAAGCAAAAGTTTTTAAAACTTATCCAGAGAACAAAAGCACCTTCTGGGCATGATAGGGATGTCTTTTTTCCTAGTTCATACAGTCTCATATTTTATTCAAACAATAAACAATGACAAAAAATTGTTATTCTGCTGCCAAATTCAAGAATGAAGATACAACATACTTATAGAGAGAAAATGAGTAGATGCTTGGGAGTCTTCTATGACTATAAAAATTTTTGTTAGTGTTATTTTTGAATAACTTATACCAATGTCAGTTACCAAATGCAGAGGACTGGTATATTAATATGTGGTCAAGGGAATAAAGCAGAGAGGAAATCTGTTGACAGATATAGAGGTGTCAACATAGAATAGAACATAATATCATGAGTAAAATGTGAATACCTTGAAACGGAATACATAACGATTTATATTCATATAGATATACAAATTTGAAGGTGAAGAGATATATACATGTGTACAAGAAAAGTTTGTGATGTCGTGTAAATGCAAATGAAAGTAAATATCTAATCATAAATACATGATGATGCATGGCATCGGCAACACCAATTGGTGTCTATTGTGACTCCACGTTGACAAAGGAGGAATGAGGCATTCCAAAGGAGTAAAGGAGCAAAAATCAGTGTTCAAAGCCTCTAAATTTAGAGCCCAATCTATTTATGTTGATGTCATTTGCCATGTTCATAATTTCATTGAAAAAGCTAGCTTGCAATACAAATCAGGATAACATTGAACCTGTGTTTACAATTACACCATTAAATGAATGAATAGATTTATAATTTTGTTGGTGTTAATAGCATCACTATGGGTCATTTTCCTAGAACAATTTCATCATCGTTATAGACACTTATGAAAATACACATGAAATCAAGACAAATCACATAAAACATTATAACATTGTTGTTGTTTTGTAAATATTCATTCACAACCGCCAAATAGCAACCCTTCTAGATTCAATACTGGTTGTAAATTCACTGATTGAGAAACTATCACTTATGAGGAGTTTAGATAAGTGACATAAAACATGAGATTTGCAAGTCAAGTTCTTTAGGTATCTGCAAGATTGGTTCCTTGCAACATGGCATAGTCCACCATTGGTATTGGAGCAACATTGTGAAGAATGGACTCACACAAATATCATATAGTGACCATTCTGTAAAGACGCATTAACAACTGATAAATGGTAAAGTTAATTTGCTAACCCTTCTAGAAAAAATAGCCTATGATAGGGATGTCTTTTTTCTAGTTCATACAGTCTCATATTTTATTCAAACAATAAACAATGACAAAAAAATATTGCAAGCCCACAGACGAAAACATGTTATAGTTAACACAGATTTGCAGATGTTGGATTCTAAATTTTCTGTGCATATAATAATGAACCCTATGGAATTATAGAACTTTAATTTTGCTGCCAAATTCAATAATGAAGATACAACATACTTATAGAGAGAAAATGAGTAGATGCATTATGAGGAGTCTAGATAAGTGACATAAAACAACAGATTTGCAAGTGAAGCTATTTAGGTATCTGCAAGATTGGTTCCTTACAACATGACACAGTCCACCATTGGTATTGGAGCAACATTGTGAAGAATGGACTCACACAAATATCATATAGTGACCATTCTGTAAAGACTCATTCACAACCACCAAATGGTAAAGGTCACCTGCTAAATCTTCTAGAAAAATTAGTCTATGATTGCCCAGTGGAGAGTGCCACAAAATGGTGAAGACAAGCAAAAGTTTTTAAAACTTATCCAAAGAACAACAACACCTTCTGGGCATGATAGGGATGTCTTTTTTCCTAGTTCATACAGCCTCATATTTTATTCAAACAATAAACAATGACAAAAATGTATCCCAAGCCCATAGACGAAAACATGTTATAGATAACACAGATTTGCAGATGTTGAATTCTAAATTTTCTATGCAGATAATAATGAACCCTATGGAATTATAGAACTGGTATTATACTGGCAAATTCAAGAATGAAGATACAACATACTTATAGAGAGAAAATGAGTAGATGCTTGGAAGTCTTCTATGACTATAAATTTTTTTGTTAGTACTATTTTTGAATAACTTATACCAATGTCAGGTGGTCAAGGCAATAAAGCAAAGAGGAAATCTGTTGACAGATATAGAGGTGTCAACATAGAATAGAACATAATAGCATGAGTAAAATTTGAATACCTTGAAACGGAATAGATTATGATTTATATTCAGATAGATATACAAACTTGAAGGTGAAGAGATATATACATGTGTACAAGAAAAGTTTGTGATGTCATGTAAATGCAAATGAAAGTAAATATCTAATCATAAATACATGATGATGCACGGCATCGGCAACACCAATTGGTGTCTATTCTGACTCCACATTAACAAAGGAGTTCTTGCCATTCAACTCGCATTTTCCGTTGTGCATCTCTTTCATGTATGTGGATTGTTTTTCTTAGAATTCTTCGGATCTTCTGTAATAGCGCAATAGTTGCACGCAAACGGTACAGAGGCAATGACTGTGGTGAAAGGAATCTGAGCTGTGTATCATGTAAAGTAAGTTCATGTTGTTCAATCTCCTCGCAACATTCATAGAGCATTTTTAAATATTTTGAATCCATATATGTTGGGCATGAAAAAAGGAAAATAGTTATTGTTAGTGTTAACGGATGATAAAAGTGTACTAAATATAGAGTTTAAAAATACCAAAAGTAATCATGAACATATTTTGAACATAAGGAGCATAACGAGTAATAGAACAAACATTAAAAAAAGTAATTTTATATTCAATTTGGAAAAGGTGAAGGTTTGTTTACCCTTTAGTGAAGATGTAATGAAGAGTGTATTGTTGGATAGATTGTACTCGTCTATATAGATTTCGATGTGAGCAGTGACTCTTCTTGCTTTCTGCGTTGTAGATACGGATTTTCTTTTATGCGTGAAATGCGTGAAAATGGAAACGCTGGATGGATTCGAAGGTCTGATAGAGATCTAACTCTTGAAATGGCGGTGAATGTTAGACCTTGGCGTTCTTTGGGGCCGATGTCAACTGTTGCTTTATCTAATGTCATTCCCTGTGACTTGTGTATTGTTAAAGCCCATGCCATCCGAAATGGTATTTTTCGACGCGTACCTCTTGTGATAGGGGAAATGTGCACATATGTGGGACATGAAATGTCCCATGGTGTTCCTTTGTATTGTTTAAAATCGACGACCACGAAGGATGGAAATTCTAGAGGCTTTGAGTCAGGTGCATAGCATATTGAAATGACTGTGCCAAGTGCGCCATTTACAAGCCCTGCATGTACCCATAAATTGCAGTTCAGCATAACTTTTTTTCCATTGCATAATAGAATCGTTTCGTCTAGTTGTTCTTCTTCAAATGTAGTGAATGTTTGTTCCAGATGTTTCTCCGCTGAGCACACAGCTACTAGTTTGTGTAATTTTTTCAGCACTGATTTGTTATGCAAGGTAACTAAACTATTTGTTGCATATAAATGCATGGAGTCTTCAAATGTTTTTTTTTTTTTTTTTTTTTTTTTAAATCTTCATGCGGAATAGAGGAATCTGTTTTTGACATTGGTAGCTTCCAATCTTCGATTGTAGATGTCCCATCCCTGAGATTTGTGAGAATTTTGCAAAAGGAAATTTGGGAAGGGTCAGCACCTTGCTGGAAAAAAATAGTTGTCAGCGTAACGAATGTATCAAAGCTGCGCCAAAGTGCAGTTCCACGTGATGTGCCAGCATACAGAGGAATGTCTTTTACAGGTGGCAATTGGCCTAAATCCCCGACAAGGATAATGGATTGATTGCCAAATGGTGTATTTCGATGGAGGGGAAATGCCTCTCGTAGGCGATCATCAATACGGGAAAGTAGTTTCGGCCTGATAAAACTCATTTCATCAATGAGTATGTACTGAACATGGCGGAGCTGTTCTTGAAGGTGGAGGAGGGGTTGTCCTTCAAGAGGATGCATTGTTTGGATAGGGATGTGAAGGGCGGAGTGAATTGTAAGTGCATTTATGTTGAAAGCTGCAACACCGGTAGGTGCAAGTAGCAACAATGGGCTTATATTTGTTGAGGAGATTTCGATGAATGCACGTTGAAGAGATTTTATTAAAGCAGATTTTCCCGTTCCGGCTGTCCCTTGTATAATGGTTCTGGTTGGGGGTTTTGGCAGAGGGTTTTTGAAATGAGAAATAATATGTGTGAAAGCTTTTTGTTGGGTAGGAGATAATATGTGATTTTCGGGAAGGTTTGAAAAGGGATGATGTTGATTTTGACTATTTGAGCGATTGTATTCAATGAAATTGATGCCAGTTTCTTGCAAGTGGAGAGGTAGGGAAGTATGAGACCAATTATGGTTAAGGTCAAAGTCACGATTGCCAATGATTTCAAGGGTATCAATTTTGATGGTCTCACATGGGTGAAGGTGAGAGACGAATTCCCATTCATTCATTTGGATAGGGTCAAGGGGGATGTCAAGAGGGGTAGATATAGGAGTAGATTCATCTTCGGATTATGGAGATTGTGGGATTTCATTTTCACGATGAACATGCCATGTTGTATATCTTCCTTTTTTTTGCTCCCAATGTGAAATGATTTCCTCATTGCTGGATCCAATTTCATTGGGGAGGGTACGAAAAGGGAAATACAATATTAATTCAGCCCAACAGAAGTTGGCGTAGCTTGGATCAGTAGGAGAAGGGATTGTGGTCTATCATGGCAAGATATGGACAACCATGGGAGGGGAAATGTGTTTCCATTGGTTTTGTTTACGACGAGGATAAAATGACCAAGAGCGTGCAACTTCAATGAGGGGCAATGGCTCTAATGAAGAAGGCCTATTCATGTATGCGATAATAAGTGGCGGCATTGAGGTTGGCTTTTCAGAAGCATGTAGAACTCGTCTGAATACAGTTATATTAACATTTAGAGAAACAAATGTACAACTACATAGTGTGAGAGGCTATTTCTGCAACATATGGCATATTTCTTGTGCCCCAATGTCTCTTTCTACTATGCTTTCTGTAAGGAGTTTTCGGACAACATTGATAGTAGGTGTTTCTGGAGCGACGTTGTTTGAGAGGCATAAAAACATTTGGCTATAGCTTTCTGATTTTGTTTCTGCCTTTGCTGCATATTTAGATATATAAGCTAAGATGGCATGGCGTGAAAGTACTGGTTGATAATCAACATTTGCTCTCCAGATGGAAAGTAGATCGGCATTATGGATGTTCAATCTATCATCATTACGTGCAGGCTTGTAGATTTTCTGACCTGTGTTGTCCATTAGGAGTGAATATGTGGGATTCAACTCCCATGGTACTCCGTAGCGACATTTGAAAACTTTGTTTTTTTTGCGAAGACAAGAAGCTGCATGACACTTTGTATGGCGTTGGACACAGTTCACAAGATCTTCATAGTCGTCTGTCTGGGTTGACGCAAAAATTGATGATGTGTTGAGAAGACATGGGTTCTTCTCTGTTGATCGGTGGAGTAAAGTTGTGCGATGTTGGAGTTGTCATGGGTTCCAAGCAATTACAAAATGGTCAAAATATGTTTGAGCATTGAGAAATTTTGTCTCATTGTTCCAATTGAGGGAATCCATGTTTGGTGCATCTTTCAACCAAAGGAATCCATGTATGTGTGCAGATCCTCGATGTTGCCATTCGTATCTGCATGCAATATCGAAAAATGTTATTGACTTAAATCTAGTGAAGTTTAATTTTTTTTTTTAAAGGATTGGTAATTTAAAATACCTGCACCAATAGTCGATTGCATGGAGGCCTTTTTGTAAAACTTCTTCAAGGAAAATTGTAAATCTAAAATGCATATATTGGGATGTTAAATGTGGATTGTTAATTATATTTTGAATTCTCCACCTATAATGAGTGTTTGAATTGGAGGGCATATCGGTAGGCATAATATTGTGCAGGTCAGGCCATTTGGTATCAGCAGCGCTTAGAGTGAAGAAAAATGTTGGGATCCCAAGTTGTGTGATCATGTCAGTTAGCTCATTACGACGCTTGTTCCAAAAAGAGCGTGTACCTCGTAGGCATGAGCCAAAGTGCATGACTTTTTCTGGAATTATTGAACTTGGGGAGTCATGAAGACATTGTCGCAAATCTGAAACAATTGTTGGCAAATTGTTTTCAATGTATTTTTTAACAAAAACATTGGCAGTTGATTGGCTACGGTGATGCATAAGCATGTTATATATGTAGTAACGGAATCTTGGATGCTGGCCGAAGCGATTATCATGGTATCGTAGCAAGTGCAACGCATATTCGTGCATTTCGACTTTTGTAATTATTGGCTGTGCGATCATGGCAATGCCTGTTGGGAAAAGTGTGGGAAATGTCATAGCAAAGAGGCCTTCAGTAGTTTATTCGTTCATAGGTGATAGAGATATTGTAGGCCAATCAATTGAATTTGTTGAGCTTGGATTGGTGGAGTGCAAGTAAGCATGAATGCGATCAAGTTCATTACACGATTTTGGGAGAATTGGAACAAATGAAGAAGGTTGGATATCTAATGAAGGAAGAATGCCATGAAGATCATGAGTAGGATTGATTATGTTTTTCTGCGGTATAAATGAAGACGTGGTTACATTATGAAGAAGATTAGAAATATCAGTAGGTTGATCTGGTAAAGTGGAAATTGCAGGTGGGTTGAGTTCAACATCTTTGTAGTAGGGATCATGAGTGAGTTTGTATTCTAGTGCCGCTAGAACATGTGATTTACAGATGATGAATTCATAAGATGTTTCAGAAGGGTTTTGCCTTCTAACAATGAGGACGTCTAATTCAGAAACAAGACTAGGTAGGTATTTTGCAATAGTAGTAATGTCCTGAGGGAAGCTGATTGTATGGCCGCTATATTTGTATTGACCACCACGAGCATGTGTTACTTGCAGAATGGGATTTACACGTGCGATCAGCGTTTCTTCAATCTTTGTTAAATTTTGAACGACATATGGTTGTTCGCCTAGGTCCATGTTGTTGACATGAGTGAAACGGTTTGTATATTTTGACGTTGCACATCGAGAGCAAGAGAGGGTACCATGTGAACTTCTTGTTTTCATGCCTGGATATGATTCTTTGCATAGTGTACAAACATGCCATGGAGAAAGGTTATCTATTCTTTCTTTAAAACGACGTTGTTCTTCATTAAGGGGGGGGGGGGTCATATAGATTTTGATAAAGATTGGGTGAAATGGCATGCATATTTGGAAGAGCACTTGAAGAGGGAGATTATGTAATGGAAGTGGGAGAGTTTTTTCATTTTTTATAAAGAATTCGTCGCCGCGCATTTATTGTTTCTTTATTTTGAGCATAAAGAAGGCGACGTCGTGATTTTTTCTCCGCATCTTCATCATTTGATGACATATCTAACAAATTACAAATAATTCTATGTTAGGGATGAGGTGTGAGAAGTAGAAATTACAATTTGAGTTATGAATGCATATGAAATGTATGACATTTTGTAAAAAAGCTCAAATTTCTAAATAACTATTAATAAGCGGTAGAAAGATTTTCAAATGACTTTGCAATAGATGTTGGTAAAAGCCTCTTTTTTTGTAGTGCCAAACATAGGTATCTATATTATTGAAATGCGAAAGGATAAATATACATATTTGTAATTATTCAAAAATGGTATTGTAAAAGAAACTGTGCAGTACAACAACATGGTTGTATTTTACAATGGTATGGAGAAATGAACTATACAAAGATGTTATTTTCTATCTAGAGAAATAAAAAGTTGTACATATAAGAAAAGAGGTCAAGGGCAACGAGTAACGGAGTGTTGTGAAGCGATAAGCGTGGAAATATCTTTTAGGACCTCCATGTATGCAGCATCATATTGCATTTCTTCTAAACTTATTAGAATAGGTTGCAAATGTTCAACACCATTGTAGTATTCTTTTTTATGGAAAGTGACAACAAGAAGTGTCGGCCTGATATACGACTACATATTTTCTGAAGATTAGTTGGTTCAATAGAAAGGAGGAACAAGTCTTTAGCTGTGATGCCCATGAGCTCATTTTCCGCATCATTGAAGACAGTGACATTTCGAAGGTGTCCAGTGTGGTCATGTAATTCGATTTTAAGTTTGTAACGATAGTCGCATTCTGGAAATTTATTGTTACAAATTGTACAATGCCAAATATTGTTAGAATGGTGGCTTACTTTTTTCATACATTGTTTCCCATTGAAATCTACTGGACAAACAAGAAAATAGAAATCGTCCATGTACAGAGTGGTTATTGTGGCACGAACCGAAATCCATACTACTTTCTCGGAGACTTCCATGCTAGATATTTCCTGAATTGTCTTTTGTGGTAAAGCTCGTTTGGAAGACATAGTATAATTTCTGCTCAAAGAAGGAGACAAAGAGTTGTAGCCTGTATCGCGGAACCAAGTATGGTGTTGTTGAGTTTCTTCAATGTCTGGATTTATGAGAAGAGTGGTAGTGGAGATTGTCCCAATAGTGATTCCATTAAATTCAGTTACTCGACCTCCTTTGACACAAAGGATTGGTGGGTTGTCAGAAGAGTGAAGTTCAACAAGGTCCTTTCCTATAGAGACACATTGATCTCCCCATATTGTTAAATCAATGCTGAAACCTGACTTTTCCTTCAATGTCAGTGTTTTTTTTAATGTTTCAGTTCCATATCTTCTTCTTATTGTAGAAGCAGGAGATGTGGAGCTAATGATACCAAGAACATCGACAATCGTATTTGGTCTTGTGGATTTGATTTCAGCAATAGTTCTGGAATGAAAGCTTTGGTAAGGAAAGCTTGGATCATCTTCTGGACATGGTTTGACAGTTGACGCAGAAAGTAAGTAAATCTCCCATTTGTTGTTTAAATGGTTGTAGTTTGGGTTTGTTTGCTTAATTGTTCCATTGGAGACAAATTATAGTTGCCCAACTTCAACGACATTGTAAAGGGATTCAGCAAAATCAGCAAATGCAGAAAGGTGGATCTCATCTCTGTCACGACCGATGAGGTCAAAGCCGAAATTTTTTTTTGATCCACGTGCAGTGTTGTAGTTCTTCAATGGTGTCTTTGTTAATACTCTACCCTGAATTGACCAATACTTTCGGTATGGATTGAGTGATTTAAATGATACAAGTGATGTTGTAGATGTACTTGTTGGAGTTAAAGTATTTGGAAGAATCTTCTATGTTGATGAAGAGCTTGAATGAGATTCACTTGCCTTTGCATGTAATAGTACCGAGGAGTCCATCCAAAAATCATTTCATCCATGGCTTCTCACTTAAACCGGGAAGTGGAAAGTAGAGGACGCTTTCCATCTAAATCAGGAGGAATTAGGTAGCCAAGTTGTCTAGATAAAAAATGGTAACATCTAATGAGGAAGGAAACATCTAGTCCCAGGCAACTTATATCAAGAAAGGAAATATCCAAAATAATGTATTTAGCTTTTTCTTGTTTGGTAGTTGACAACAAAGGAGGCAAGTTCTAAATATGTAGTTGTAAATATCTTTAAAATGTTATCAAGCCTCGTCATAATACAAGTGAATATTATTCTTTTATCTTATCTCGTGTGATTGTGTCTAATTCATTAGTTCTGAGCAGAGTTTTGTAAGATCTAGCTAAGAGGTGACGCTCTTTAAGCCTCACCCCCAATCAACTTCAGATCAAAGAGTTTGTATTTGTCGAATGTAAGGAAACATGTTAACAACCCAACACCTAGAGTCATCTAGCAAGAGTGAAATCTTTCTCCCTTACAGACCATCAATTGTTAATTCTAGGGGGCAGATAGGAGCCAGTAATCACTATCCTCACTGCTGATTTCACAACTGAACTATGATAAGTTTATTATTATTTAAAAATAAATAAAATAAAATCTTTATAAATAAATATAAATTTTGAAAAATATATAACATTAAGTTAATGCACTTAACTTTTGAAACATACTTTAGATAAGATAAACTTAATATAGTTAAATAACATAGCATAATCTTGAATTAGTTGTCTATATAGATTTTAACTACTATTTGAGCCTTAGGGCCTTATCACTCATTTCTAATAACCAGTATAGATCCATCTTAACCACAGATCTAGCAAGAGCTAAGAGGGATCAAATCTCTTGAGGTGAAAAATTCTTTTAGAGTGCAAAATTTGACTTTGAGAGTCAGATTATTGATGTTTATTGTACTTTTAATTAAACAAATCAAACACGTATATTGAGTTTATTATTATTATTATATCCGACGTGTTTATGGTTGAGAGTGAGTGAAATATTTTTATCATTTCTCCTTAGTTTGGCGGATGGCCAATGAGAGTGAGATTATTTATGTTTTATAATATTTTTAATTAGTAAACCCACATGTATATTCATTTATTATTATTATTATATTCAAGTTTTCTTTTTAAAGGACACATGTCAACTCCAATTTGAACACAGACATACTTATACATCTCTCTAAATATAAATTTCTAGTTTCTAATTTATATTCATGTAATTTTAAAATATAAATTTTAAAGATTTTTACATGTTATTTTTACATATATTAAGATATAGCTATCATAATATTTAATATTATTAAATTTATATTTTTACTTAAAAATGTATATCAATAGGTTTCTTTTGCATAGATAAATGTATTGAATCATAATATGCATTTAGTATATCAGCTTATGGATGATCCCATGGCGCACATGGAGGTTGTTATTCTTCGACAAAATCTTTCTCTAGGCAACCCTACTCAACAAGAACCTACAAATCTGCCTCAGTCTTAGCACTACTTATGTTTTATTTGATGTTGGACAATTCATGTAATAACATGTCCTTGCTACTAGTTTGTTTTTTTATTGTTAAGTTATGGGATGTTATGCTTGATTTGGATTAACTATGGTCATGTCCTTCTTGTTGTAAGTATTGTTGGACTTGTTATCTATTGTCTTTGGTCTAATTTCCTACTAGGCAAGCCAAGACAAGACATGTTTTTGATACTTTGTATGAATTGTACTATTTCAATACTAATATAAAACCATGAGCTTACAAAAAACTTGAATCATAATATATGAATCACAATAGGATCCCATCATATGAATCCCCGACTTGTGAATAGGATGGATGATGTGTCTCTTCCAGGCAGGGAGAAAGTCATAGAAAACTACTTGGTTAAGAAGATTGGCAAGATAAGACTCAAGGGGCTTACTGTCATGCTTTAGGAATTCCGCCTGAAGGCCTTCTTCATCAACAAGTTTACTAGAGTTTAGAGCTCTCGCTCACCAGTGTAAAGCCACAGGTAAGTCATTTTCAAATCTTTGATTTTCCATTTTATATCCATGTATTTATAAAAAGGAGGACAAAGTTGGAGCCCTCCATGTAATGTCCCTAATTTTTGCATTATCTTGTGATGAGACTAAGAGAGATTTTCAAATTTTATGTCATCCACGTAACAGGAGTTGGATTGCATTATTGATGGGGTTGAAGGGTTTTGAAGAGTTTTGCGGGGTGCAACTTGGATCACTTCTAATTTTTCATTATCAGGATCCGTTTCGAATAGTTTGATCTTGGTTTCATTGCATTCCTATGATTCCCATAAAATGGAGTTATTAACAATCATATTTTAATAATTACACTTAAGGTGTTATTTCGGGTTGATTACTTGGAGAAACACCTTAGTGTAATAACTCATTGGAATCAAGATGAAAATATCTACAAGACATGATTATGAAAATGGTTTTTGGGAGGTCAGTGTGATCATGGTGGCAGTTTAAGTGTTTTTTGGAGATAAAAGTGACTTAATTAATAATAAAAAGTCACTTATTAAATAAAAGGAGAAAAACAATTTTTATCTAATGGGTAATTATAAGGGGCAAAATCCACTTGAAGGAATGAGGAAAATACACCAAGTGGATTAATAATAAAATAATAAAAGTAGACTTCTAGAAGATTGGAGAAGATCCAACACAAGCTTATAAAAGGTAAAGAATAACATCTCTCGTGCATTCTATTCTAATAAGTATTTCTTGTTATTAGTTTGGAGCTCTGACGAGTTTCCTCTCGAGGGTTTCAAGCGAGACTCTCAAACTAGTTTCAGTGTACATCATTGCCACCCTAGCCGGTGAAACCAATTTCGGTGGACATCATTGCCACCCTAATTAGCATTAGAGAAATCACTCATATTTATTGTTTGATATTATTGCAAGTGGCTTTCCAATTGATCCCAAGTGTTGAAGGAAAATATAATTGTCAAAGTTATATTGTTTCTAGGTGATTAAAGGTTGATTCTCCAGGTGCCAAAGATTATAATTTTGTTGAGATCTGAATTTATATTTGTGGAGATCAATTTATTTATCCATAAGATGAGTTGTTGATTACTCTAGATCTAAAATTATTTATATAAGAGGTCAAATAATTATTGCTAAGAGGGTCGAATTTCCTCTTTATCTAGAGGTCGATTTTCCCCATCTAAGTTCAATCTTGTGCTCATAAATTAAGGCAGACAAATAGCATAAATTGCAGGAGGTCAAATTCTAGATTTATAATTAATATCTGAAGGGTGAAATTTATAGTGCAAGAGGATCGATTTCTTTTTCAACAAAGGTTGTATTCAGCACTAATTTCTAGAGGGTTGAAAGCCTCCTTTGTTACAGTCTGAGAGTAAAACTCTTGAGGGTCAAGAGCCTCTTAATCACACGTTGACGACATCTTATCTTGTAGTTCGAGTATCGAACATCATATTTATTGAGGATTTGTTACAAAAGTCAAGATCAATATTTTTCTTGCATCATTTGTGTAGCAGCCCTTGGTTGATTTTCCATGTAAATAAAATGAGACCAAGGCTATGGGACACATATTCCAAGTTGAGTGGTGGGTAAACACTTTAGTGGGCATCACTTGTGATTAATTAATGGCTATGGAAATTAGCAAAGGCATTGGAGAAGGCAAAGAGTCAATAATTGGCTTTTAATTATGAAAATAAAGCAAAATAGGGGAAAAGGAAGGTGATCAGACACAAATGTTCATGCAAGGGAAATTATAGGAAAATGAAGAAAAAGGAGACATCAATGATAAAGAGGCATCAAAGAATCAATTGCTAGCTTTTGACAACTTTTGTTCGTTACAACTTTTGTTATTTTAGTTTTGGCTTTCTCCTTTCATTCTCATTCTCTCATACTCTTGCACTCTTAGAGCATTCCTGGAGCACTCTAGTATTCACTTGGATTTGGAGAATGAAAGCAAAGAAAAGAAAGGGAGCATAAGGGGACAATTGGATCAACAACTACAACAAGGATACTTTACAGGTAGCAGGTTGCATGTATGATTTCCTTGCTAATTTTTAAATGCATGGTATATGCATGTGGTTCCTTGGTTATGTGTTGTCATTAGCATGGAGATTTTATAGTATTGACAATGGTTTCAGCCTTGCCTTGCCATTTCATGGATATCCATGGTGTGGTAGGTTTCTCACTTGTTTTACCGATTGATTCGCAAGCTCCCTATGGATGTGGGTTGGAACAAATGCTTTGGAGCCCTGAAACAACTTGGGTTGAGTTACTAGTTCCTGGAGCTTGCAGGTTGGGACAAATGCTTTGCAACCTTGTGGGTTTAATTACTAGTCCTTGGAGGTATGGGTTGGGACAAATTTTGAGGAACCCTGAATTAGTTTTGGGTTGAGTTACTAGTTCCTGGAGCCCTAGACAGCCTGGGTAGAGACAGAGCTAGTTGATGTTATCGATTTTTGGACTGTATAGGTGAGATCATTGTGGTTGAGGTTTGAGGTGGTTCGGCCTCTTGAATCTCTGGTTTGTTTTGTTTTTGTTTAACCCTTATGATCCCACATTCATGCTTGGAATATGGCACGGGGGAGATTGACTGAAAAGGAGATTTGGTTCAACCCAATCTATGGCCGAGTGGTATGTACAAGTCCTCGACTTGGTTGGCATTTTCTTCTGTTAATATGAGTTGTTTTCTATTGTTATCTATGAGAAATTGTGGTGGTTAACATGTGGATATTATGGACGATTTTTTATGCTCTCTATTCTAGTTATATGATAATTATTTACCTGGTTATACGATGTGCTCTAGTTATGGATCTTGTTCATAACTTGATAAGTTACTAGATGGTTTATGAATGCATGTACTAACGATTGTTGATGTAACTAGCTAGAGAGGGTTTGGAGCATTCTTGGTGATTTTTAGATGAAATTCGGAATTTTATGATCAAATATGCATTCATGACCTGTAGCTTTCATGTTTACCATATGTTTGATGAAATGTTTCTTGTGTACTAGGAATGTCTTGGTAAAGATCTTGTTTAAGTTTTAGTGTTTGACATTGTTGCCATCTTAATCATGATTCTCGAAAGTTACAGGCAATTCTGGGCAGTGGTCTGGAAGCTTTCCTGAAAAAGTGGCATCGATTTCGTGATTTCATGCTTTGAAATGAGGAATTTGGGTCACAACCGCATGTAAGTAGGCTTATGGGTGCGGTTGGAACCTCATAAATGCATGCACAGGGTGTCAAGGGTGCGGCTGGGGTGTAAACCTAGTGAAAAATAGTTCCAAATCAAGGCTTTATCACCTGGGGTTGTTTATAGGATCTTGAGTGGTCTGTAGTCCCCGTGGGATGTGTGAAAATTTTTGAAAGTTATTATTATGCATAAATCTACTGTTAGATCTGGTTATGCTCCTCCTAATTAATTAAGTTATTAACTGGATAATTCAAATTAATATCGAAGCAAAACACATAATAGAATTTCAGCAATTCAGATCTAGAAAAAGTACATGCACACATAGAATAAGTGACACAGAGATGTTATGGACAAACAGTCCCCGGAAAAAACCCAATGTAGGAAAACCGGTCTATGGCTGTTGGAGGGTTTTACTATTAAGAGTTTTCTGAATACAACAAATCTGGGTTCCAAATCTGGAAAACCCGACAAAGAAAATATAGATCTGCAACTCATCGGTTGTTATGAAGCCAAAATATTGACTGATCCACACCCGCAAACGAGATTTACAGGACTCAGCTAAAATTAGGCCCTAGAAACCCCAACGCTGCCCCTGAAGCCCCTGCAGCCCCTGCGCCCCTCAGCACTGGCCTAGAAAGGGTTGTGTTACCCCAGACTGGGTGACGCAGTCCCTACGCTGCCCCTAAGGGTCTCTGCATAACCTCTGAGGGTTTCCAACTGCCTTACACTGCCCTGGGAGCGATTGCGCAACACCTGCGTAGCTAAAGTTGCCCCTGCGTTGTGCAGTTATTGCCCTCTTGCTACTGAAGCCCTTGTTCCTCTGCGCTGCCTTTCTGAAGCTGCTCTTTGTCTCTTGCTGATTCTAGACACTGGGATAAAATCATCCCCTTTGTCTAAACTCCCCTCTCTGCAGCTGAAACACTTCTGAGAATTCTTAGCAAGCTCTGCCCTAGAATCTCAACTTAGCTTCAATGCTTTGCCTTCATGTGTCTTTACAAATGACCCCAAGCCTTTCCTTTATGCTTTTCTCGTTGGGAAACCAACGGGCATGATCAAATCTTGAATCAATGCTAAGATTAAAAGAAAGCTCGATCTGTGTGACTTAAGACAATTTCATCACAGGTTTAATTTAATTAACTTTAATTATTTAATTTTTCTAAGTTCAGACTTAGGAAATACATAAAAATAATTAATTAATTAAATATCTCCCAAACCAGATGAAATTTCCCAAATCCCTTTCTGGGTCTTATAGATCAAGTGTACTCTAGTCACTCCACAAAATTTGGGAGCTACAGCACATCGGATGCTACCCCAAATACACAAAATCTCAACACTCCCTCCTAGCACGGAGTGTGCTCTAGCAATACATCACACCATGCATTACAAGATTTTGGGCATTGCTTTTTGTGCTGTTGATTCTTGGCCTGCTGCCACTCAACTCTGCATTGTCGTTGCCATTCTGTATTGTTTCTCATGACGTTGTCACCGCCACTGCCAAATCTGTACTGCAACTCCCTCTCAATTTGTTGCATTTGTGCTACCCATAGCACTGATGCACTGCAACTTCAGTTGTTGAGAGAAACAATTGAATCTCCTGCCCAATCTTTGATAGAAAATTCATTTGGGTTGCATCCTCATCACTGAAGCTCCATAGGCTGCTGATCTATGTTGTCATCTGGAGGATGATGCACAACTATAGTTCTGCATTGCATAAGCAAAATCCCTTTGCACTGCTGAAGTCACATCAACCCCTTGTGTTGAAGTCTCTCACGCTGTTGCTATGTTGCGTTGTCCTCCTGAAGCCTCCATGCTACTGCAGTTCTGCTATGCGCTGTTGAATTCACGTCAGCCTCTACATTGCTGCTACCTCTACGCCACAGCTACATCTGCACTGCGTTGCTCCTTCCAGCCTTCGGATCAGCCTTTGCTTCATCCGTGATCTATGCATCCACTGCTCCACTTGTCTCGCTACTATCTTAAGGCTCCCGTAGCTCAGATGTGATCAAGAGATGAGATGCTCAAGGATCCTGCCGGTAATTTTGTAGCTCCTCTACAGATCCATGTCACCCCACTTTCATGGTTCATGAGCACTCATGGCTACATCATCTTCTAACCCATCATCCGCCACAAAAACCTTGGAAGAAGAAGCTTCCTTGTCCTTTTTATTCTAAGAACAATTGTTGGAAAAATGTCCTAATTCACCACACTAGAAGCACTTGTTCTTAGATAGATCCTTCTTATTCTTTCAATGTTGCCTCTTTTATGCCAAGGCTGCATCTTCTTCATCTTCCTTCTTCATTTTTCTCGATCCAGAGCTGTATTGCTTCTTGGTGATTCTACGGAGTTCTTCTTGACGCAAAATTCCCCACAAGTTGTCCCAATCTGGGAGGTCCGCTCTGCCCAAGATACTTTGGACAAAGGTTTTTCACTCATCCGTGACTGCATTGAGAGCAGTCCTGACCATCAACTCATATCCCACCTTAGCACCCATTGGAGTCAACTGATATTTGATCGACTGCAATCTGAAGAGGAAATGTTCCATGTCTTCTCCCTTGGTCATCATGAATGACCGCATCTGATTATCCAACAAAATTTTCCTTTGGAAAAATTTTCCCTCATATAGGGATGTTAAGGCCTTCCACATCTCATTAGTTGTCTTCTTTTCAGCTACATGTGGGACTATATGGTCCTTAATTCCATCCATGATCAGCCACTTGGCATGTCCAATGAATTCATTATGCTTCCTTAGGAGATCTGCATCAGCCGATGTGGACAAAACTTGTTTTGCATAGTCTCTTGGATGATATTCCTCTAGGACTATCAGGATCCTGGCCTTCCAAACTACAAATTTCGATAGGCCATCCAATCTGTCATGATCACGCATTCCATGAGGAGCCATCTGCTCAGAAATGTGTCAAAGCTTCCTTTCTCTTTGCTAGAGATCTGGATCTAATTTCCTTGGCGAAATAGGCACCTTATGCTCCCTTTGACAACTGATTTCCCTTCCTGGAAATCTGCCAAATCAACAATGATTCAGCTCTCTTTGATCCTCTGATCAATCTGCAAGTTTCTTTGGCTAGAAACTCTCTGAGAAGCTAATATCCTCCCACTCTTTGTCACTAGTGCTTGGGCTAAAAATTCGAAAACTTCAAAAATTTAACCCCACCAACACCTTTTGAATTTTTGTAGCTCTACTTCAGGCTCTTATGGATCTGACAGCTTCAGATCTGCATCACACTAGCTGGCTTTAGATAATCCTAGCGTTGCCTCTACATTGCCTCTGCGCAGTAAGTGCGTGGGCCTACTGGGAGACAGCGTTAAACTGCGTCACCCTGCCCTCTGCGTAACTCTGCTTCTTTGAAAACTGCGTTATCCCTTCAAATCTTCCCTTATGTTGTTGTTGTTGCACTTCCTGCTGCTTTCTGCAACAAGATCCTTCAGCCTTTTGCTGGTGACCCTCCTAGATCTTCAATTGCTCTGATACCATGTGAAAATTTCTGAATGTTACTATTATGCAGAAATCTACTGTTAGATCTGGTTATGCTCCTCCTACTTAATTAAGTTATTAACTGAACAATTCATATTAATATCGAAGTAAAACACATAACAGACTTTCACTAATTCAGATCTAGAAAAAGTACATGCACACATAAACAAAGTGACAAAGTGATTTTCTAGAAAAATAGTCCCTGGAAAAACCCAATGTGGGAAAACCGATCTCTGGCTGCTGGAGGGTTTTATTATTAAGAGTTTTCTGAATACAGTAAATCTGGGTTCTAGATCTGGAAAACCCGACAGAGAAAATATAGTTCTGCAACTCACCGGCTGTTCTGAAGCCAAAATATTGACTGATCCACACCCTCAAACAGGATTTACAGGACTCAGCCAAAATTAAGCCCTAGAAACCCCAGCGCTGCCCCTGAAGCCCCTACGTCATCCTCTGCAGCCCCTGCATCCCTCAGCGCTAGCCTGGAAAGGTTTGCGTTACCCCAGATTGGATGGCACAGTCCCTACGCTGCCCCTAAGGGTCTCTGTGTATCCTCTGAGGGTTTCGAGCTACCTTACGTTGCCCTGGGAGTGACTGCATAGCTGAAGCTGCCCTTGCGTTGTGCAGTTGTTGCCCTCTTTCTGCTGAAGTCCCTGCTCCTCTGCGTTGCCTTTCTGAAGTTGCTCTATGTATCTTATTTATTCTAGACATTGGGATTAGATCATCCCCTTTGTCTAACTCCCCTCTCTGCAGCTAAAACACTTCTGAGAATTCTTAGCAAACCCTACCCTAGAATCTGAGCTTAGCTTCAATGCTCTGCCTCCGTGTGTCTTTACAAATGACACCAAGCCTTTCCTTTATATTTTTCTCGTTGGGAAACCAATGACCATGTTCAAATCTTGAATCAATGGCTAAGATTAAAAGAAAGTTTGATCCGTGTGACTTAAGACAATTTCATCACATGTTTAATTTAATTAACTTTAATTGTTTAATTTTCCAAAGTTTATACTTAGGAAATACATTAAAATAGTTAATTAATTAAATATCTCCCAAGCCAGATAAAATTTCCCAAATCACTTTATGGGTCTTGTAGATAAAGTGTACTCTATTCCCTCCACAAAATTTGGGAGCTAGAGCACATCTGATGCTACCCAAAATACACAAAATATCAACAGGATGTGAGTTCGTTGTTGATTTGTACGCCCCAGTTCCATAACTACAACTTGGAGGTCAGGTCATACCATAGTGACACTCATCTCATGTTTACCCTAGAGAGCTTGTAAAAGTGGGTAAATGTGGGAGGAGGTGGTCACATATTGGTATCAGAGCTAGGTTCAAACACTTGGATTGGATGGGCTAAATGCATATTGTTATGCATGCATGTTAATTCTATATGTGTCTACTACGCATGCATTGTGATGGTTATTATTGCAATTTTGTGTTATCATGCATGAAGTGGATATGTTGATGTCATTATATATTTATATATCATGCTAATCTAGATTGATTGTGCAAGCGAGATAACATCCATTGAAATACATTGAGGTATGGTTTTATTATTATTTCTATTTGGGTTATCTAACATGACATGTTTGCAGGAGATAGGAGATCATAGATGAAGAGAAAAATGGTGGACTACATTTCACATGACTCCCCTTACAGGCTTGAGGTGAATTCAATGGAATGGGATGGGTTAGTTAAGTAGCATGGAGAAGCATACTCTCTTGATATAACAGATACACTGAGAAGTTTGAAGGCAAATATCAGAAGCTATAAGGCAGATAATAGTAGGTTAATTGAGGCATAGGAAAGGCTTGCCAAAGCTCGAAGAAATCAAGCAGAGGTTAATGCAGTCACCCTTCAGAGTCTTTCATATTTGCAAAAGTAGGGACGATTGAGGATCATTCATGGAGAGGAGGAAATTACCGATGGGGCATATGGTAGCAGGTCTCGATCAGGACACAGGTTGGACAACGATGATATAGTCACATGTGGCATATCTTTGGATACAACTGACAAGTGACCTAACACTCATGGATTTTATTCTAGTTCTAGTTTTGAGAGATATCATCATCATTACCACCAACATCCTTACAGGAGGAGTGAGACAAGAGTTAAAGAAATCCAAGCCTCCTACTTTTGATGGGGATGTGAAGAAATTAGAAGATGCAGAAGCATGGCTAATTGGGATGAATAAGTTCTTCAAATTGCATGATTATTCAAAGAATATGAAATCTAAGATAGTGATATTCAGTCTCAAGGGAAAATAAAATATTTGGTGGGAAGATGTGAAGCATGTCAAAGGCATCAGGGTAGAGGAGCTGAGTTGGCATGAGCTTAAAAGACTCTTCAGGAAGAAGTACTTTTCTAAGAGATATTATGACAGAAAGGCCAAGGAAATCTATGAGTTGAAGATGGGTTCTATGACAGATGAAGAGTACAAGATAAAGTGTTTGGAGTTGTTGAGGTATGTGCCCTACCTAAAGGATGAGAAGACAAAGGTCTAAAGGTTCATTAGTGGATTTTCTTTAGCATTTAAATATCAAATTGAGTGTGATGAGCCTTGGTCATTAGAGGAAGTCATTGGGAAGTTGAAGCATTGTTATGAGCAATCTAAGCACAAATCTAAGCATAAGTGGGAACTTTAGAAAGTTATGACAAGACTAAATTAAAGTGGGCTAATAAGTGAGGAAGGCATCAGGATGTAGATGATAAGGATAATGTAGAACCTTACAAGAAGTTCAATGTAGTTGACAGAGGACATGGGTCTCAGCCTGAGGAGAAAAATAAAGGCAATGGTAGGGAGCCTTTGTAGTGTTGGACTTGTGGTGGATAACATCGCAAGAGAGATTCTCCACCGCACCAGGGTGGAAAGCCTCAGATTTATAGTGCTTGGGAGGCACAAAGAGTTGGAGATATTGGTTAGAGAATTCCTTAGATTTATGTAGCAGTGGAAAATAGGCGGGCTATCATTAGGCATTCATTATTGAGATGGAAGGTAAGCTTTGTGATCAAGTTATTTCCATTTTGATTGATCATGGATATAATTGTAGTTATATCATTCCTGACCTGGGGGATATGTGTTGCTTGAATAAAGAAGTGCATGTTGAATCTTGGTTGGTGCAGTTGGCTACAGGGACCAATAGAAGAGTTCATAATTGGGTGAGATCTTGTGAATTTGAGTTGAATGGTATGCTTGCATCAACACATCTAAATGTGCATCCTTTGGGATCATATAATATGCTCTTGGACATGGATTGGTTGTGCATTCACAGTACTAAAGTCGACTTCTATGATAAGGCTAGTGCCTAGATGATGATGGGGAAATAAGAGTCTTTCAGGGAAAGAAGAAACCTACATTATAAAACAAGGTACATTTTAAGTAAATTTCTTATATAGTTCTCATTAAGTATGTCATTGGGTTTTGAATTCCCTTCAACATCTCTTTGATAATCATTGTAATTTTATGATACATTGAAGCTTGTTTGGATGAATATTTCTTGTCTAAATTTCCTTTCAATAATAAGGATGACATCTTCCACATGATGGATATAGGTTTAAATATTCTACTTTTTTCTGTCTTTAATTTATTATTATCTATTTCTACTGATCATTTTTAATGAACATGTGATTGTGTTGGGTATGTGTTATATTCTTTCCATGACTAGCTCCAAGGGGGGGAACTCAAGGATGGTGGGCAGACCTACTCATAGTTTTGTGCATGGTTTTGGGCATGATGGTTTTCTTCCCATGGTATTTTGTAAATCCGGTCAAGTCATCTATGCTTATGTTCTAATTCAGGGTTAATGTATTGGGGCTTATGAATGCTTCCCGATTTGAATTCTAGGAGAAAATCCTTGTGTATATTTTATGTTATCACCATTGTTTGTTTTTTTGTTTTTAAAATTCATTTGAACCTACAAATTGTAGATTTGGAATTATTTGAATGGTTTCATTAGCAGAAGGTGTTATATTGAAAGAGTTCCTTACCGACCATAGTCAACACTTTTAGTCTTATGTTGACGTCTGTGCACTATTTTTATGCTGACATCTGTGCACTATTTACAGGCCCAGAGGGGTCTGGGAATGTAGACTTCTAGGCGCGCATAACAGCTTATGTTATCATAACTTGTATCATGGCTGCCAGTGGCGGGTTAATGTTTGGTTATGATATTGGAATTTTAGGTAAACTATGGAAGCTTTGATGCTGGTTAGCTGCTGGCTCAGTGCATGCAAAGATTTCACTCTAACCTATCTTTAACTTTTTTATAATGAAAAATTTGACTATTTTGTGAAGAATCCGAAAGTCCGACGGTTTTGAATTGTTTCAATTACTACATTATATTGCTATATTTCTTTCCTCCACTTTGATGAATGTCGAAAATTTTCCTTCCAATTTGATCTTGTTGCCCTGTCACTTACATAAGGAAGAAATGGGAGAAACGCTTTCTCATTTACTCCTTATGCATCTCAACAGGGTTCGATAAGTGTTCTTCATATTTTATAAAGAGCAATATTTGAATTTCTTTTCCGAATTTGCTGGATGTTATGCGTCAGAAAACAGTATAGTACTATACTATGGATTTTCAATGTGGAGTCTGTTCACAATTTTCATTAACGACATTCCCACAATCTTTACAAATGATGATGCTTTCATATTGTTGTGTAAACTACATATCTTAAATTCATTTTAAGAGTTCAGTCCTCAATGGTCTTTAATGTGATCTGAAGGTCTTTGACTCTTCATACCTTTGGGAAAAGTTTGTAGGAATACTCTCCTTTGAAAAGATTTAGCTTCTTGATGTGATTTACATCCAAGATCTGACGGCAGATTGTCTTAATGTAGAGGAGTGAATGGCATGGACGGCTTTCTTGAGAAATTCTTCCCCACCGTGGCGCGCAAGGAACAGGAGGCAAAGCAAAGTAAGTACGAAAATCAAGGATTACAACTATTTACATCATCTCTGTATCTAGCTGGTCTTGTAGCCACATTTTTTGCATCGTATACTACTAGAAGATTTGGCAGAAGACCTACAATGCTACCGACAATGCTTATTGCCGGCCTATTCTTTCTTGCCGAGTCACCTTTAATGCGGCAAGCGCGCAAGATCCTCTGATGCTCATTATCGGCAGACATACCATTTACAAGATTGGATTT
This sequence comes from Pinus albicaulis, assembly GCA_034641835.2. Taxonomy (NCBI): domain Eukaryota; kingdom Viridiplantae; phylum Streptophyta; class Pinopsida; order Pinales; family Pinaceae; genus Pinus; species Pinus albicaulis. Next base: position 1,018,412,802 of record CM076581.1, read on the forward strand.
CCATAATCAGGTTTGTAAACAGACGATTCATATTTCTGATAAGACAGAATCTTTAATTTAATACCGAGATTCAACTAATTATCAAAGAAATCGCTTCTGCGCATCCCCTAAATGCAAAAAATTCTTTTTAATAGCTGACTTCTTTGTGTGAAATTATTGCATTTATTGTATATTATTTTCATATAACTAAGGTACAAATCCATAAATTCCTATTTGAGATGACAAACTTTGCCTGTATTTGAATTCTTTGAATTATTTTTAAAACATATCGAGATTTTTTTTGCATTAAAACATATTCTATTACATTTGTGAGGTATGTAGACAATTTGATCGAAGTCTTTGGATCGTGTCAAAGTATTATTGAAAGAAATTAGAGAAAAAAAAATTTGACATTATACATCCTAAAAAACTGTTTTCTTTGTGAAAATAATACCTTTCATTTACTATTTTTTAAATTTATTTTGAATTAAAAACCACACTTATCATTTCTTTTCAAAACTTATATTTCTTTTTAAACTTGAATTTAAAATACTTTTCAAATTTAAAAACTTATGTATCTAAAATTCTTCATAATAAATATAACCATATTTAAAAAATATATAAAATACCAAAATAGCCACTCCTTTTAAAATTAGAAATGTATTACATATTTACACAGACAAATTCTTTCTTTTTCCATTTAGAAAGTTTTTTAGGCCTTTAAAAGTAAAAATTAAATTAGAAAATGGTAAACTTTCTTATTCCATTATGATTTTCCATTTTTTTTTGTATTTTCTTACTTTCTCTTTCCCATTTTCTAAGCTTTTCAAATATTTGAAAGGAAAAATGAAATTAGAAAATGGTAAACTTTCTTATTCCAATACCATTTTTCATTTTCTTTTCTATTTTTTTACTTTCCCTTTCCCATTTTATAAGTTTTTTTCCCTTTCCCATTTTCTAAGTTTTTTAATTATTTGGAAGCAAAAATGAAATTAGAAAATTGTAAAATTTCTTAATCCATTATGATTTTTCATTTTCTTTCCTATTTTTTTACTTTTCCTTTCTCATTTTCTAAGCTTTTTTTAAAGCAAAACTGAAATTAAAAAATGGTAAATTTTCTTATTCCATTATAATTTTCCATTTTCTTTTGTATTTTCTTATTTTTCCTTTTCCATTTAGTCTAAGCTTTTTCAAGTTTTCAAAAGGAAAAATGAAATTAGAAAATGGTAAACTTTCTTATTCCAATACCATTTTTCATTTTCTTTTCTATTTTTTTACTTTTCCTTTCTCATTTTCGAAACTTTTTCCCTTTCTCATTTTCTAAGTTTTTTAATTATTTGGAAGTAAAAATGAAATTAGAAAATGGTAAAATTTCTTATTCCATTATGATTTTTCATTTTCTTTTCTATATTTTTATTTTTCCTTTCTCATTCTCTAAGAACTACTTTCAGTGTACCTTTACACCTTTAGGAGCAACTTCTAATGTATCTGAGCACCTTTAAAAACAACTTCTAATTAATACTTTCTAATTATTACTTTTAATTTTCACTGTAAAATTACCACATTGAATCAAAATTATATTGTATTATAATGCGCTAGGACAACATATTCCCAATATTCCCATGCAACATATTCAGTGCAAAAAGATAAATACTTTTGAATGTACAAAGGTCCAGTGCGCTTTAAACCCAATCATATGGCCTCACCATGGCTCTCGGTCCCTCTTTGTGCATTCAATTAGCTATGAACTAGCGCCAACGATAAACCCGTCTGAGGGTTCTACTACCGAGGAAGGCTAAGACGAATGAATCAGATAACTATCGGATCCAAATTATTTTATCACTATACTTTGGACGGGTGGATGACGTGAACAGAGGGGATCCCTGTTCTGCATTCAAATTGAAGTAACAGCCATAGTGACCTCGTTATACATATTTAAGTTTTCATGGCCGCCTCGGCCTTGTAGGTTCCTGGATTTGGCAACGTCTTCACCAACCGTACCTTACTTGCGCTTCCCCTTCCTTCATCGGTTGTGCCCAGGTGAGCTGTTAACCCTCTGAGGTTCTTCTCTTTTCTACGGTGGACACCAAAAACAATGCTCATCTACAGCCATGTCTGTGTGTGTTTTATTAATCTGTTTCCACAAACTAAAACAGGACTAGAAATGATTTCTGTTTCACATGGATACATAGCTTATACAAAAATATAGACATCTAATAATAATTCATAAGCTAGGGCATTGCATTCAACCCTTATCTGACACCCAATTTTTGTAGGCGCAGGACCAATCCAAAATTTTCTATGTTGCTTGTTCCTCATTTAGTTCTCTCTAGGACTGCAAAGTTACATAAACTGTGCATTGTCAGAGCAACATCCCCAAAAGAAGCAGCCACTTCAAATACACCACTCACAGATGTTCAAAAGGCTCCTCAAAAGGGTAGAAAGAAAGGTAGCCGTTTTCTTGCATAAATGTTTCCTTCACTTGTGAGGAAAGTAGGAGTACGACTAGTCGTTTCAAGTGTTCTGTTTTTCTCCATGGCCGCATTGTGGGTTTTTTTTTCCTTATGTTGTTGTCATGTTGTCGAGGGCTTGTGGGATGCTAGAATGAATGGCTACCTGCCTTTGTTACCCTTGCCCTGATTCTTTCGGAACGGTAGGTAATGCTGTTTCAAGCTCAAAGAAGACATCCCCTGTTATCAAGAGGGTTGCGAGGAGAAGAAAAAGTGAAGACAAAACAACTTCAGCAGACGTTAGTGGGAGCAATGTGCCTAAGAAGAGTAGGAGAAAGAAAATCCCTGAAATTAAAGAAGAAAAAAGTATGAAGTTGGAAGGAGATGGTGAGGAGGATGATCATAACTTTGAATATGATTGGGCCTCCTTTGGTATGCTGTTTTGGCTTGGCGCAAAATGAGTTTATTCCTACTGTTAGGGTATCAGACAGACAAATGGATGAAGATAAGTATTCTACATGGAAGGGCTTGCAATGGAGTCCTCCAGAATTTGTCAGGGCACCGGGAGGACCACCATCCAATGTTGCTATTGCACTTGTAAGGTTGGGAGGTAGAGCAGCATTTATGGGTAAAGTAGGTGATGATGCCACTGGTTATCAAATGGTTCTCACAATGAACAAGGACCATGTCCAAACCCGTGGTGTTAAATTTGATCCTTCTGCATCCACAGCAGTTTCCTACATGAAGGTAACCCGTCGGGAAGGAAAATTAGGAATGGAGTGTGTCAAACCATGTGCAGAAGATGGTTTTCACATTTCTGATATTAACATCGACATACTGAAAGAGGTATTCTTATAGTCATCCACACAAAATGTATACTTTTAACTTCTTTTTTTTCGCAACATTTTCCTTATCTCATGTGCTTGATTAGTTTCCCTCTTTATATATTTGAGCTTTCCCATTTTTTTTTGGTTTGGTCCAATTTTTCGATCATCTTACAGAAGCAGACTGCTTTGTAATCATTATGTGCTGATAACCACATACTGGAGTTAAATGCTCTTTATGTGTGACTAAATATTCAAACTTTTCACGCAGGCCAGGATGTTTCATTTCAATTCCATGGCTCTTCTTGAACAATCCATGCATGTCACTCTTCTTGCTGCAATCAAAATGTCAAAAGAATTTGGGGGAGTTATATTTTTTGATGTAAACCTCCCTTTGCCACTTTGGAGGTCTCGAGATGAGACAAGGAAACTTATCCAGAGTGCATGGAATGAGGCAAATGTCATTGAGGTTACCATGCAAGAATTGGAATTTTTGATTGATGAGGATTATTTTGAGCAAAAGAGGAATTACAGGCCTCAGTACTATGCACATTCCTATGAACAGTCCGTCGGAGAAAGAAAAAGGCAACGACGACGGAGGTGTTATCATTACACAAGAGAGGAAATTGCGCCCTTATGGCATGATAATATAAAGATTCTGTTTGTCACTGATGCCACCTTCCGCATACACTACTACACACCTACATTTGAGGGTGCAGTAATAGGGACAGAAGATGTGTTGGTTACGCCATTCACATGTGATAGGACTGGTTCGGGTGATGCTATTGTAGCAGGTAGTGATTGAATGGAGTCACATTGCTCAAGGATTTATCTGAAGAGTTCTTATATTTCTAATAGAAGGATGATATGTCGATGTAAAGTTCAACATTGTTAGTAACTGTGTATGTCTTGCAGGCATTATCAGAAAGTTGACTTCACAACCGGAGCTATATGATGATCAAGTTCTGTTGGAGAAGCAATTAAGATTTGCTATTTGTGCTGGGATTATTGCACAATGGACAATTGGTGTTGTCCGGGGATTCCCAACTGAAAGTGCAACACAAAATCTGAAGGAGCAAGTATATGTACCTTCCTTGTGTTAGGCTATTTAAAGGTTTAGCATAGCTCCATTGATGCTGCAAGGTAATGTATTATCGCACTTGCCTTCACCTAAGCTGTGCAAATGGTGGTTAGTGTAATATCCCCAAAGGGAAATAACCAGTAATAAACAGAAATGCACTAATACAGATATAAACTGAACCAGATCACTGAATCATGACACATGTAACACCAAAATCTGAGCCATTTTATTAATCATAAAGTACATAGAGAGGAGTACAATAAATCAGAGTAAGTGCACCTATCCCTGCCCTAGGCAGGTGGAGACCCTCTCAACAGAAAAGTGGCTGCAACAAGGACAGCGTCCTGGCTGCTCTGCAAGCTGAAGATGAACTGCGCTGGGGCTGAAGTCAAACCCTCTCAAATGGAAAACGCTGTCTCTGCCAGTGACAGCGCAGAAACAGATAAAGCACCAAGCCCTCAATTCTCCAGACAGATGAAGCTGCTACAGGATCCTGGAAAACGCTGTTAAGCACTCCTCACAATGATCTGCTCCTCAGATCTGCGTCCCACCTGATGGATCTGAAGCCTCCTATCACAACTGCGTCCTCCCTTTCCTGATCTGCGTCCTCCAAACCCAATCTGCTGCCAAACCCTCAGATCTATACTAGATCTGGAACTATCTCCTCAGATCTACAGCCTCTAGGGCTAGATCTGGTGTTTCCCCTTCAGATCTGGACTAGATCTGTCAATATCTCCTCAGATCTGTCACTCCTCAAGCTGGATCTACTGCAAAACCCTCAGATCTTCAATATACAAGGCTAGATCTGCAACATACAGGACTAGATCTGTAAGATCTATCCTTCACCAAGCTAGATCTGACAAGGAACCTTCAGATCTGCAATATACAAGGCTAGATCTGCAACATACAGGACTAGATCTGTAAGATCTATTCTTCACCAAGCTAGATCTGACAAGAAACCTTCAGATCTGCAACCCTCACCTCCAAGAATGGACAGCGTCCTCACTCTGGGCTTGATCAGCGTCCTTCTGCCCCTCAAACAGCGTTTTCTCTGCCCGTCTGGAATTGCGTCCTCTTGGACAGCGTCCTACCTCTCCTGCAAGGGACAGCGTCCTCTCTTCAGATAAAACAGCGTCCTTCTCTTCAAAGATTCAGCGTCCTCCCTTCTCTTGCTCTGCGCAGCCACAAGAGGGCTTTCCTCCTCCTCAGATGTGCTTCGTAACGTCGTCGCTTTGCTACCGAAAACCTTACTAAAGGCGTACCGAAGTCCCCCGAAGCCAAGGGTGAAACCAGAAATAACCTTACCAGGGCAGGCACTCGAAGTCCCCCGAGGCTAAGGGTGAGATCTCCGACCGGAGACACTCGTGCACTAAACAGTGCTGCAGACCGACTAAACAACCGGCGTGCTGAAGCAGACAAAGTCTAGCTATCAATAAGAATATCAAAATCATGGATGATCAAATGAGGTGAGAGCCTCTCCTTTTATAGCACCAATCTCCCTCCAAACTCACTCACCCTGGATCTGCGCAGTTTACCTTGGGTTAACTTTATGTCTCCTCCATCACCCACGTGGACCCCCAAGGCCCCCTCTCTAAGTTACAACGTCAAGCTACTAGAAAAAAGAACACTTTATTATAAAGTGAGGTGGCTAAAGTGAGGTGACCCCTCTTATTTCTCACTTTATTTATTATTCCTATCTAAAGCAGCAAAATAACACAAAAATGCAATATTCCAATTAGCAAAGCTAATTGGGAATATTACAGTCTCCCCCGGCAAAACGTTGCTTGTCCTCAAGCAACCGAAGTGAGGGATGCTGCAAGATCTTCTCATCCTCCCAAGTGGCATCCTCATCTGGCAGATTCTTCCATCTCACCAGGAACTCTCTGATCTTCCTGCTACGCAACTGTCTCTCCCTGGTGTCAATAATGGCCTCTGGCTGTAATACCAAGTGCCCCTCATCATCTGTCGGAGGTAGCTCCCCGGTGACTGTCACATGCTGGCCCAGTGCCTTCTTCAGGCATGAGACATGGAAAATGTTATGAATCCGGCTGCCTTGGGGCAACTCCAACTCATATGCAACCTGTCCGATCCTCCGAATCACCCTGTATGGTCCATAAAAACGAGGCTTAAGCTTCTCTGCCCCCTTCTGTTTGAGTGAAGACTGGCGCTATGGCTGTAACCGCAAGTAGACCAAATCCCCTACCTCAAAGTGTCGCTCCACTCGGCCCCTGTCTGCATATAACTTCTGCTGATTTTGGGCGGTGGCTATGTTGTCCTTGAGAGTCCGAAGGATGTCTTGGCTCTCTTGGATCCATAGTTTGGCTCGTGGAGCCCTGCTAACCCCAAACATCACATCCACAAAAGACAAGGAATGATATCCATACAACGCATAAAACCGTGTCATGCCGATAGACATATGATGGGTTGTGTTGTAGCAGTACTCGCCCAGATGTAGCCATTTCAGCCATGCTCGCTGCTGCCCACTGACGTAGTTACGCAAGTAGCCCTCCAGCCACTTGTTAACTATCTCTGTCTGCCCGTCCGTCTGGGGATGATCGCTGGTGCTCGGTGTCAACTCAGTCCCTACTAGTCGAAAGAGCTCCTGCCAAAATCCACCCATAAAGCGGCTGTCCCTGTCACTAACAATGGTCTTGGGTAGACCGTGCAATCTGAAAACCTCCCGGAAAAACAACTCTGCCACCTGTGCTGCTGTGTAGTGTGCCGAAATGGCAAAGAAGTGAGCATACTTCGTTAGCCGGTCAACTACTACGAAGATGCAGTCCTTGCCCTACACTGTGGGCAAACCCGTGATGAAGTCCATCGAGACACTCTCCCACTTCCCCTCAGGAATGGGAAGCGGCTGTAACAACCCTGCGGGATGGTTCATCTCCCCTTTGTTCCGCTGGCACACCTCGCACTCCCTGACATGCCGGAGTACGTCCTCCTTGAGGCCCTTCCATGCAAATCTCTCTCGGATGGCCCTGTACATCTTGGTGAACCCCTGATGGCCCGCCAATGGTGAATCATGAGAGGCATGGAGTATCTTCTCCTTGAGCTGAGATCTCTCAGTCAAGAAGATCCGATCCCTGTAATAGATGACCTCATCTGCCACCCTGTACCTGCTATCCGCTATCTGTCCATCCAACACCTCGCATGCAAATCTATCCTTGGAATACTCAACCAGTAGTCGAGCCTTCCAATCAGCGTCCAAGCTCATGAGGGATAATGTAGCCGGTCTACGAGAAAGGGCATCTGCTACCACATTGTTCTTCCCTTTGACATACTCTATGTCAAAGTCATAAGCCTGGATCTTGCTGATCCACTTCTGCTGCCTCTCCTGCAACTGTTTCTGCTCCAGAAAGTACTTCAGGCTATTATGATCTGTCCTGACTCTAAATCTGCCGCCTACCAAGTACTGCCGGAATTTGGCCAAGGCATGCATAATGGCCAACATCTCCTTATCATAGATAGGATAAAGTCTCTCATGTGGAAGGAGTTTCCGGCTCTCGAATGCAATCGGGTGACCCTCCTGCATCAAAACTGCTCCAATCCCTTCTCCCGAGGCATCGCACTCTAGGATAAAGGGCTGAGTGAAATCAGGCAACGCCAACACCGGACAACTACTCATCACCTCTTTGAGCTTATCAAAAGCTCGCTGTGCGGTGTCCGTCCAACTGAATGCCCCCTTCCTCGTCAGCTCCGTGAGGGGTGCAGCAAGCTGTGAGAAGCCCTTGACGAACTTCCTGTAATAAGTGCAAATACCAATGAACCCTCTAAGTTCTGTCACATTCCGCGGCTCTGGCCAGTCCCTGATAGCCCGGATCTTCTCGTCATGGACTCTCACTCCGTCCACTCCTATGATGTGTCCCAAATACAACATCTCTGTCAAACCAAACTCACACTTGGAGAGTTTGGCAAAGAACTGCTGCTCCTCTAGGATGCGCAAAACTGTCTCTATGTGCTGGAGGTGCTCCTCCCAAGTCCTGCTGTATATGAGAATATCATCAAAGAAGACCAGCACGAACTTCCTCTGATGCTCCCTGAAGATATGGTTCATGCAAGACTGGAAAGTGGCAGGTGCATTGGTTAGTCCAAATGGCATGACCAAAAACTCAAAGTGCCCATAATGACACCTGAAAGCAGTTTTGGGAACGTCCTGTTCCCTCATGCGTATCTGATGGTATCCGGACCTCAAATCAATCTTCGAGAAGAAACGTGCTCCTCTCAACTCGTCCATCAACTCATCGATCCTGGGAATGGGATACCGGTTCTTCAATGTCTTCTTGTTCAGTGCCCTGTAATCAATGCACATGCGTAATGTGCCGTCCTTCTTCTTCACCAACACTACTGAAGAAGCGAAAGGACTGGTACTGGGCCGAATGTGCCCAAGGGCTAACAGCTCCTGAATGGCCCGCTCTATCTCATCCATGTAGGCCTTAGGATGCCTATAAGGTGTGGTGATCACTGCCTGTATCCCCTGCTCCAACTCTATCGTGTGCTCAAACCCCCGATCTGGTGGCTGTCCCGGTGGAATATCTCCAAACACTACTGCATATCTGTCAAGAAGAGTCTGTAGATCAGGGTGCACTGCCCTGCCCGTATCTACTATCTCTGAAGCCCGTAGCTCCACTGCCCACTCGATATCTCCCCTGCGGAATGTCGCGTCCATGCTGTGTGCTGATACTGTCTGGGGCGGATATGTGTTCTGACCTCGGATCTTCTCATGCCTCCCCGTCTTGGGATCATCCCACTCCATTTCCAAGGCCTTCCAATCTGTGGTGACCTTTCCCAGAGTGATAAGCCACTGCACTCCCAATATCACATTGGTGTCCGGAATGTCCACTACAAAGAAGTGATCAGTCAACGTATAGGTGCCCATCGTCACTGATAACTCAGGTACATATCGAGCACAGGCCATGGTCTGATCTCCTGGAACCAGAACTGAAAACCCATCAAAGCTCTCTGTGGGTATGCCTCTCCGTGCTACCATCTGGGCATCGATGAAATTGTGGGTGGCCACACTGTCAACTAGAACTGAAACACGCTGACCCCGTACTGTCCCACGTACGCGCAATGTCAGATACTTGGGGACTCCTCGCAATGCTGCTAGAGCTCCCCCAGTAGGTGAAAATGATGCCTCTCCCGCATCTGGTGGTGGAGGTGGTAAGGCACTCTGCGCTGCATAACACTCTCCTGCCTCCTCATCCTCCAAATCATCCTCTTCTCCGCTGCCCTCGGAGAAGACCTCTATGAAATGCGCCTTCCCTGCGGTGCATTTGTGTCCTGGTACCCACGGCTCCTGGCAGGTGAAGCACAATCGCTTCCGTCTTAGCTCTCTCCTAGCCTCATCATCATACTGTCCTCGTCCGGGATTCGCCTTGGGAGGCGGAATCCTCATGTCCTTACCCTTAGGCTGGGAAGCCTGTCTCTGGGGATAAGGTGGCCGAGTCCTGGGCAACACATCCTGTAGGTCACGGGCCCTGCCGATAGCATCCTGAAGTGTAGCCGGTTTGTTTGACCGGACTAGACCACGAAGTGGTTCTGTCAGCCCGTCCAAAAACATCGTGATCAACCGAGCTGCTGATATGTCAGGTACCATCACTGAAACCCTCAAAAAGTCAGAGATGTATGCCTCTGCATTACCTGTCTGTTTGAGCTTGGTCAGCTCGAGGAAAGGCTGATCTGGGTCCTTCTGATCAAAACGTTTCACCACCCTCCTGGTGAACTCAGCATATGTAGTCACCGTGGAATGCCCCAGTGTGGTCAACCCATGAAACCACCAGTTCTGGGCCTCACCCTCTAGATGTAATGCAGCCATCTTAATGGCCTCCTTCTCCGGCATCTGGTTAAGCTGAAAATAGAGGTCTAGTTTTTCCACCCATGACCTGGCTGTGGTCTTTGGAGACCCATCAAACATCGGCAAATGAAATTTGCTGGCTGCACGGTTACTGTCACGGTGGGAACCCCGTCCCTTATTTCGATCATGAGGCTTACTACCGCCTCGGTACTGCAGATATTGATTGAAAGGGAGAGCCTCCATGAATTCCGGCCCCAAACTTCGCCAATCTGCAAACCAAACTGCATGAAGATCGGGACCCTCATCTCTTGATGCCGTTTGCTCCACTTCCTCTACCGGGAAAGTAGGCATGGTAGGTCACGTGTCCATGGAATCGGTCTTCTGCGCTGTCACAACGGGTATAGCATCTGGTATGTAACTGGATGTTCCTGATCCTTCCCCTACCTGAAAGACCCTAGGGGGTTCTTTCTGTGTTACCCCTGCAACCTTCCTGGTGACCTCCTGCATGAATGCATCCATCTTTGCATCCATCTTCTCACTCAACTTCTCAGCCAATCTTGCCAACATAGCTTCCATTGGATTCCTCCGTTCGTCTTCTGAATCAGAATCACCTCCCCCAAGGAGAGTGGGGTGACCCCTAGGTGCCATAGAGTGCTAGCACCACAGGCTGAGCCAGATCAGAGCTTTGATACCACTGTAATATCCCCAAAGGGAAATAACCAGTAATAAACAGAAATGCACTAATACAGATATAAACTGAACCAGATCACTGAATCATGACACATGTAACACCAAAAACTGAGCCATTTTATTAATCAGAAAGTACATAGAGAGGAGTACAATAAATCAGAGTAAGTGCACCTATCCCTGCCCCCAGCAAAAGGGAGACCTCTCAACGTGGGGTGCGGGTCGCAACAAGGATACGTCCTCGTCGCTCTCAAAGTCGAAGATGAATCGCGCCGGGGGCCGGGCGTCCGCAAACCCTCTCAATGGAAAACGCCGTTCGGCCAAAGGACAGCCACAGTAAACAGATAAAGCACCAAACCCTCAACTCTCCAGACAGATGAAGCTGCTACAGGATCCTGGAAAACGCTGTTAAGCACTCCTCACAATGATCTGCTACTCAGATCTGCGTCCCACCTGATGGATCTGAAGCCTCCTATCACAACTGCGTCCTCCCTTTCCTGATCTGCGTCCTCCAAAACCCAATCTGCTGCCAATCCCTCAGATATATGCTAGATCTGGAACTATCTCCTCAGATCTACAGCCTCTAGGGCTAGATCTGGTGTTTCCCCTTCAGATCTGGACTAGATCTGTCAATATCTCCTCAGGTCTGTCACTCCTCAAGCTGGATCTACTGCAAAACCCTCAGATCTGCAACATACAAGGCTAGATCTCAACATACAGACCAGATCCGTAAGATCTATCCTTCGACCAAGCCAGACCGACAAGCGAACCTTCGGTATCCCAACAGCAAGCTAGATCCAAACACAGACTTTGATCCAAGATCATTTTTCCACACTACAAGCTTAGGACCCCGACAAGAAACCTCGATTCCGCAACCCTCACCCGAAGAATGTGACGCCGCCGTCCTCACCGCCTGACCGTCCTTCGCCCTCAAACGTCGCTCGCTCGTCCGGAATTGCGTCTTCTTGGATAGCGTCACCTTCCCGCAAGGGACATCGTCCTCTCGACAGCGTCCTTCTTCGAAAGATTCATTCTCCTTTCCTCTTCTTGCTCGCGTGAGCCACAAGAGGGCTCTCCTCCTCGCATGTGCTTTCGGTAACGTCGCTTGCTACTGAAAAACCTTACTAGGGCGGGCACTCGAAGTCCCCCGAAGCTAAGGGTGAAACCAGAAAAACCTTACCAGGGCAGGCACTCGAAGTCCCCCGAGGCTAAGGGTGAGATCTCCGACCGGAGACCCTCGTGCACTAAGCAGTGCTGCAGACCGACTAAACAACCGGCGTGCTGAAGCAGACAAAGTCTAGCTATCAATAAGAATATCAAAATCATGGATGATCAAATGAGGTGAGAGCCTCTCCTTTTATAGCACCAATCTCCCTCCAAACTTACTCACCCTGGATCTGCGCAGTTTACCTTGGGTTAACTTTATGTCTCCTCCATCACCCACGTGGACCCCCAAGGCCCCCTCTCTAAGTTACAACGTCAAGCTACTAGAAAAAAGAACACTTTATTATAAAGTGAGGTGGCTAAAGTGAGGTGACCCCTCTTATTTCTCACTTTATTTATTATTCCTATCTAAAGCAGCAAAATAACACAAAATTGCAATATTCCAATTAGCAGAGCTAATTGGGAATATTACAGTTAGATAGATTATAAATTTAGACCATATGTGCATTGTAGGAAAAATTGAAATACATGCTTTGCTCAAGAAAGGAAACGCACAAGGAAATCATGTGTTTTGGATGAGTTGCTATCATTTGGGGTACACCGTTTGCAGACGCACTTCACCTATTAAGGCATGTTGGTAAAGTCAGTTACTCCGCTGTTTTCTCCATCATGCAATGGTTTCCATCAAGTCCTGTAAAAGTTTAAGAGATAATTGTTCCATGGTCGGTAATCTGTGCATTAGTCTCTTAAATATGACTTTGTTGTAAAAGCTGCTCTTTTGATTGGAAATTGTAAAGGGTTGAAGCTTTGAAAATTTCTTTTTATAGTTAGATCAAATTTATTGTTGAAGGGTGGAGAGTTCAGTTGCAGATCGTATTCTGGGTGAACTATACCACTTAGTTAACCAGTTTGATTCTAAATTGTTGTTCATTACAAGGATTTTATATTCTCATCTGGCACTTGCATCTAATTTACAAGTCTAAACAAATGAATTCTTACACGATTTGGGTTAAAATATGGCTTTTGAAACTTAGTATGCCCTTCGGATTTTTTTGCAAGACTTGTTTTTGTAGTGCCTGAACATTTTTCCAACAAAGTGTAAAATAAAGCATTCACAGATCTAATAGTGATCTGTCATCTTCTCAACAATGTCATTTTAGGCACGGTGCGATTGAGATAGCAATCAGAGCCATGTTTTGTGGGAGTGTATTCGAGTTACGAACGCAGCTCTGGTTGTAACTGACCAGTGCATCTTGTCAAAGGAAATCACCTTCAGTCATGGGCTGTGGCGTTTTAGTAGACTAGAAATGTATTTTTGCGCCGAGAGGTGCTCTCCAGCCCAGTATGGTAGAGATGTTGTAATGTAATGTTTAACATTTTGACTAAGTCGATTTACATAAAAATAAAAATTTAATGTAATGTAATGTAAACATTTTAACTTGGTCAAAATAAAAATAAAAATAAAATAACGAAATAAAATAATAATAGAAATAAAAATGGCCCATGGTATTAAGCTCCCCTGGTATTTACTATTGACCCATGGTATTCGTGTGGAATGTAGTCTATTTAAAGGGGGAAATTAAACCTAGATCCATGTTAAATCCGGATCTACCAAATGCCAAGAGGGATCAAATCTCTTGAGATACAAACCTCTATTAGAGTGAATAGATTTGATCCCTCTCGGCCCTTGGTAGATCTAGAGTTAAGATGGATCTAGGCTGGTTATTGTGGAAAGGAATTTCTCATGAACTTTATTCATCAAAGAGTAAAGACCTTTTGTACATTTGAAGCAGAACTGTGGTGAGCATTTTTGACAGTGTTTTTAATGAAGAAAGGATAAAACAAACTGGGAAATAGAGTTACAGAAGGAATGGCATATGAAAAGGAACTTTTGTAGTATCAAACGGTTACAATAAGAGCAAGGTGACGTGTAATAGAAATTTGGAAGAATTGTTATTTTGATGTTTAAGGTTGAAGATACAACTTGCATGATTATCCTGAAAACATGTTTTGAGTACTTGAGAAGCACATGATATGCTCATTAGTCATTCTAGTGAGCTCACTAAAGGGCGGTCAATATGCCCTCTTACAGAGTACATTGAACATACCTTACAAAGTACATTGAACATACCTTACAAAGCGCATTGAACATGCTTGGAGTTGCCTTTATGAATAAGATAATTAACTGTTGATGCAAACTAGTAAATTCTTTAGCATGCCTTCCAACATAGTTGATCATCCTGCTCCCTACTGTGGCACATGTAAATGTTTATAATACCCCACACAAGGTTGCCAAACTCTTAGAGCTAGATCAGTCCATTGTTAAACACATAGATTACATCACACACTTAGACTTGATAGACATTATAAAGTTATAGGTAGAATATGACTATGTTTTGGGTAAATTACTAAATTCTTTACTTCAATTTAATACAATACATTATAGATAGAATATTTTCTTAACTCTTTGCACTATTATTGTTCTTGTCTTGTACTTGATTTTTCTCTTATTTATTGCACTTAATCTCACGCTGTTTTACAAGGTCTTGTTATTATGTCAAGTATCACTATTCACAATCCTCTTTTGCATTTATGTCTTCACAATAACAAAGTTATTTCTTATGCCTTTTTTCTAACTACCATAACTCTTCTGGGATTAGTTGACTGAGCTATTTCTGGTTATATTGCTGTTTGCTGGAGTTCAGACTTGTCTACTTGTGAACAGTCAACTGTCTGTGGTATCCGATCTGGGTCTATCTCTATTTGTTCCCTATATGTTGATTGACATATATCTGGAGTCATCTGCTGATACCTTCTACCATACTATCAATGACCCCTTCACTATTTATCTAGGTGCTTTTTGTTGTGCTTGAATTACCTATTGACCCTTGACAGAGGAGAGGAGGAGGGGAGATTTTATCGATGTAAAAGCTATACCAAAACACTACAAGATGGGCATATCCGAATGCTTTACAGACCCTTAGCTTGGTTGACTGACAGCATTTTGGCACCTATAGCCATTCACGATTCCTGTGTAGCAAAGTAAATTCTTAACTGTTTCCTTCATATGATGTCAATTGCTCTGCTGCTTCTTCATCCTTGGAATGTGTGATGCATGTTTACTTGTTCAAAATTACTTCTGATAGTAAATAGGGCATCCCTATTGGAAATGGAACTGACAAAACAGGTCGGCAGTTGCATCCTACATAGTAGTAGTACAATGGCTTATATTGTGTAGTGGGTTAATATTTGCAAGCATGGTCCATAATTGCCAAATTTTAATTCATTTAGGGTGCGGTGAGTATTATGTACACAAGAAAAATGTAAATACCATGAACCATCTGGCCACACAGTGGCAACTTCAGTTCTCACAGGCATATATATTTATTGGAAAACAAACCAAAAATTCCCTTCCAACAAAGTGAGTTGGTTCGGCATGCAATAATGACTGAAATCAGGTCAAGAAGTTGCACTCCAGCATCGGATATCTTATTTTTCTTGCACAACAAAAGTTGAAAGAGGCATAAGCATAAAGGTTGGAAAAATGCTAATGTGGGTTGGTTTGCATTTTGAATGGCTTGCCAAAACTGATTGATCTAGGATGCTGTAGGCTGGCCATAATCTGAATTACCAGTTGACTCTTGACAGAGGAGAGGAGGAGAGGGATTTTATAGTTGTAGAAGCTATTCCAAGACACTACAAGATAGGCATATCCAAATGTTTTACAGACCCTTAGCGTGGTTGACTGACAGCACTTTGGCACCTATTGGCATTCACGATTCCTATGTAGCAAAGTAAGTTCTAAACTGTTTCCTTCATATGATGTCAATTGCTCCGCTGTTTTTACATCCTTTGGAATGTATGTTGGGTTAGTATTTACTTCTTCAAAATTACTCCTGACAGTAAATAGGGCATCCTTATTGGAAATGAAACTGACAGAACAGGTCGATAGTTGCATCCTACATAGTAGTATTACAATGGATTATACTGTATAGTGGGTTGATTTATTTGCAAGCACGGTGCACAAGTGGCAGAATTTATTATATTTAGGATGTGGTGAGTGTTATGTACACGAAAAATGTAAATACCATGAACGATCTGGCCACGGCAACTTCAGATCTTACAGGCATATATTTATTGGAAAACCAAACAAAAATTCCCTTCCAACAAAGTGAGTTGGTTCAGCATGCAATAGTGACTAAAATCAGGTCAAGAAGTTGCAATCCAGCATTGAATATCTCCTTTTTCTTGCACAACAAAAGTTGAAAGAGGCGTAAGCATAAAGGTTGGAAAAATGCTAAGTTTGCATTTTGAATGGCTTGCCAAAACTGATTGATCTAGGATGTTGTAGTCTGGCCAAAATCTGTCTGGTCTTGTCTACCTTATGCTGATACTTATCATGACTTAAGGCTGCCTTGTTTGGATGTAACTTCTTGAAAATTGGAGTGGTTTTAGCTTGGTCTTATTTTGAGCAAGTTGCTTCTAACACTAAGGGTTAGCAGTGGGAAATAGTATGTACAAGGACTTAGGCACTAAGAAAATTATATTAGGAACTTTTCAAGATCCAAAATATAGGCAATACTATTGGTCTCCAAACAAAAGAGGCAGTAAGAAATTGATTGTACACGTAATAATTACATGAATTAGGGTCACAAACACATTTGAGGTTTTTATTCAACAGTTGTTTGTGAGTGGTTGAGCAAAGTATCATATGCAGAATCTTTTTTTGGTAGATAAAAAGGGAACACAGCTATATTGATAGAGATGGATTGCAGTAACAAACACTTGAACCATAGTAGTAGGATTAGGGAAGAGACTGAATTAGCCAATTCCCATGCTAGAACTTGGTTCCTTGAGCATTTTCTTGGGATGTGCAAATGAAAAACTAAATTATCCCTGAAGGATTTGGGTTCTGATCGTAAAGCTTGAAAAAGCTGATAATTATTGTGAGCTCTGGGGACACTGGAATGGGTGCATCAACTGTAGTGGAACTTTTTTCCCATGGGTCTATCTTCTACATGATTGTTCTGGGGTTTCTTCCATAGCTCCATGAGAGAGTCCCTGGATAGTTTTTTGGCCATGCTATCTAGGGAGAGTTACTTTTGCAGAATTGCTTTCCTTCTTTTGCTGAAGGCTAGCCTAATTAGATTTTTTTCTTCATTTTCCTTTTACCCTGTTGGAGTCCACACTCCCCTTAGTTGTTTGATTAATATGGGGGTGCATTTTTCTCATGGCTGGAACAAGAAGGCTTCTTTGGGCAGTTTAGCATGCAATGCTCTATTTTGTGGCAGATTTACACTTGACGTTGGTGTTTTCGTAATTCCAAGTTATGATTCATTAGGATCCATCCAGATGCAAGGTGGCTCTACCTAACAAGTTCTGCATAGTTTGGTCTAGGTGTGCACTCCTATTTTGTGGTCTTGGTGAGCAAAACCCCTTAATCAAACTAGGTTGTGCGCTGGACATCAGAGAATGGTTAGTTGTGGAACAAGCACAAGAGTACTACAACTTTAAATCAACGATAAGCATGCATGCAATTATATTACAAATTTAACTACAATAATGTCGTTTAAACACAAAAAATTGGAGGGAAACAACGATACTCATATATTGTTCCAATGAAATAATATAAAATAGGTAACATCACCTAGTAAGAATGATTGGAGCCAAGAGAGTTCTAATACTTTCCTTAGGATAGGTCATTTTTCTTCTTGAAATATTTCTCTAACTATGGTGAATGAAAAAATCTTGGTTCTTTGAGGAATGAATACATGTAAGCATGGGGATAATGAATGGTAGAGATGAGAGAGTAAGATGTTTGATCTTCAAACTCATTCCTCTAGCAAAACTTTGTAATTATTCTCTTTTTTTTTTTTTTAATTCTAGCCCATGGTTTTTATTTAAAGGTATTAAAAATGGTAGCGTGGAAGGTCTTCTTGACTCGCGCCTTAGTCAAGAAAGACTATGATCAATCTTTCCTTTAGCATGGACGAGTTTGTGGTGATAGGACAAGTTCATGGAGTTAATTAATTCATGCGTAGATTTGGAGGGACAATTAAGTGAACTTCCAATTGCCAATTCTAATTTAGAAGAGGACGAGTTGGAGAGCTTCAATCTTGATTGAAGGAAGGACATGTTAAACTAGTAGTTGACTCAGTTAACAAGTCGAACTCCACTTGTGTTTCTAAATTCGTACTTGCCAGATATAACATGGATCGAATTGCTTAAAAGGAGGACGAAGGCACATCTTTGTATCATTATTGTTTGCACAAATTTTTTGTGAGGAGAGCTTGTTGTAGAGAGCGTACTTTGGAGGAGCCATACATTGAGATAGAGAGATATTTCTGTTGCAGGTCTGCGCTAGGATTTAGGAGGAAATTCCTAAATAATAGGGGCCACTATTGCGCTAGGAAATAGGATATTTCCTGCGCTAGAAAAGAGGGGCAAATATTGTGCAAGGAAATTGGAAATAGGAGTTGGGTGTGAAAATTCCAAAACTGAAATCCTATTGCAACAAATGATATTATTTCTCCTAACTGATAAATTAATTATTCAGTTTATTGCTACGACAATATCGAAATAAACACATTGCAATCTTCACAAATAAAATTTTGCTGAAATTAAATAGTGCTGGAAATTGAGAAAATACTAGCACACACATAAAATATGATACCATTATTTTTTTGGACATATGTCCCCGGAAAAACCCAACTTGGGAAAACCGGTGCAACAATGAGGGTTTTATTATTACGCAACAATGAAAATCTGAATACAATTTGGATGCCTGAATGATGCAGGAGCATCTGACTCAGAAATTTCATTGTATTTTAGTAGACATAGGGGGTCTTGTGTTTAAAAAAAGTTGGTTTCCTATGTATTAAATTAGTGTAATTATTAATGTTTTTGAGTGATTTTAATGAGAGATATTTAGAATAGGGATTAATTAAATATGGAGAGGAATTTTGTAATTGTTCTCGAATGTTGGAGAACATGAGAGAATTAAGACAGTTGAGAGCTCATAGGGATTTGGAGATTTGGAAATTAATTATAGATATTAAATTAGGAATTAGATCATGATTTATGGGATTGAGAGGATTCTTAGGGGTTAGTTGAAATTATTAAGGATCTGAACCAAAATTGGTTCACAGAACCTTTTGTATAAAAATTGTAAACCTCAAGGCATAAAAGGAGAGATTCATGATTTAGATAGATAGAAAAGGTTTGGAGTGAAAAGCCTACGGGTCAGAGAATAGGTGAAGAAGCCATTGATAGAGAAGATCAGGCGAGAATGGAATTCTTTCTATAAATATCTGTTTATTAATATAGAGAACTCAATTTCTGAGTTATGTACTGAATATTGAGAAATGGATTTATAAATTGTAGAAATGCTGTATAATAAAGCGTGCATATGAGAAAACAGAAAGAGGTTAGAGAATATGTAACGTCAACCGCTGATAGAGTGATTTGACGCATACAAGCTTTGTTATTCGACAATAATTGAAATCTGTGTTTGGAAACGTGATTTTCTGTCATTATATATCCGAGGTATAAACTTCATGAATTTGTGAAACTGTGTAGTTCAAAGAAATCAAGTACTCATTTTGTAGTGAACAAGTTTGAATTCGGTATGGACTTGCGTATGTCAAAGATCAACCATCGATCACAGAATGGATCGATGGTGACCCAATAAAATAACGTGACCATTCAATGGAGATTCAGTGTGCACTGCATAGCGGAATAAGGATGATGATCCATCAAAGCGTTAAGAGTTTTCACTTCAGATTTGTGTATTTGAGCAAATAAATCCTTTTTAAAATCCTGGTATTTAACGCAGTTGGAACCTTGAGTTATATCCGAAACTGTGAGTCGGTGAGTAAAGTGGTCTTTCAAAGCACAAATGGTATATCACACCATTAGAAAACAATAAACGGTATTATTCTATTCCGTGCAATTTACCTCCAGAAGTGACACATAGCATTTGACCGGGCGAAGAAAACCACCGATATCGCATGAGTTCAAAGTTGTAAAGGTCGTGCTAGTTGGAATGCGATATCCATCGGATTCGAAGTAGATTGAATCGACGGTAGAGATGGAAATGTTGAGTCAGCATTGGCATCCGTGCAAAGCGATAGGATTGGTGAAGTGGTAAGTGTATTCCGATAGTTTGAGTAATTTCTGTTATATAAGAATTATAACAGAAATAAAGCAGAATATAAAGTTTTAAATGTATTATGATTAATGGTTGGGTTTAGCATTGACCACAAAGCCTGTATATGTTATATGCCTACAGATAATTAAAATTAACAAAGTTATGGTAAGATTGGAAAGAATGAGACTTCGCTAATCAAAAGGCATAAGGGTAAGATTAATGCTTTCGCTTAATAAATCAGATAATGGTTAATATTCCGCTTGAGTTGAATGATGAAGGGTTTAAACCTTGGATATGTGGGAGAAAAGATTTCGGTGAATAGTTTGCTTAAGTGGTTTTTGTCATGAAAGAATTGATATAGAAATCGTAATTCCTGGGACATACATATTATATGCATTATGTGGGTAACTGCAGCTTAGGCTGCATCAATGTTGGTATCAGAGCAAAATAAGAGATTCTGCGAAAGGAAATAAGAACAGAGTTATGAAAGTATGTATAAAGGTACAATGATGATGACAGGAAGCAAGATAAGAATCAGATTTGAATCTGATTGAGTGAAGAGATAAAAGAGAAAATCCACTTTGAGAGAAGTAGATCAAATTATTGAAAGGACAAATTGAGAAATTTGTTTATGAAGGGATAGTGACCACTCCAAACAGAAAGAAAAGTCAGACAGTAAAATTTGGCAAAGCAATGGTTGGTTTCTAGAGAAGAATGGAGATCCATTCGAATGTTGAAGAGTGGAGGCATAGTACCTTGTGAAATTGCACAAGTAGTGTTTATATTAACTCTGGTTTGAGTTTTGCAGGTTAAAAATAGATTGACGATTGATAGTTGCAGCTAATGAAGTATCTCAGTAAAAGAAGATTACAACCTTAAAAAGAGTGATGGAAGAAGCTGGTAAGGATTTCTGAATGAAAGCAAAGTAGAGCAGAACCTTGAAGAATTCCAATAGAGATTGGATAAAGGGGACAATTGTGTTCTCAAGGGTACATATGGGTTAAAGCCTAAAAGGAGCAGAGAGAAATGCTCAAAGAAGGTTCTATTGAAGGGACTAGTGTTTTCCAAAAGACCAGATCCAAAGAGAAGATTGGTGAGGTAAGTTGTAACAAGGAGGACTTGTTATTGCAGAGGCTTAGTGCAGCTCACAGTGAATGAGTGAAGAACTCCTGAAGATAGAGAATAAAGATGACTACTGATAGTCATAGAAAAGATAACAGAGGTTCTGAAGAAAGATCAGCAGATAAGGAGATACTAAAGACAGGTGATGTTGGAAAGATGGTATGCATAAGTTTTGATTAACTAATGATATTTTGCAGATTGAAACAGTTCAAAGAAGTTGCATGTTGCAGGAGACAATCAACTGAGACATAAATTTATTACAATGGTATGAAAGTTTGCAGCAGTTGAATGAATGGCAAAGTTTGGCACACGACTACAGTAGTAAAAACTGTAGGAAGGACTTTTGGAAGTTCTTAGAAATTGTAGCAGAACCTTATTCCAGCTGAGGCTTGGAATAGACAGGGACAAAGGAGTCCTTAAGAAAAGTGTGTGTAGTAACCAACAAGAGAGCAAGATTGCTTAGTATAAGTTCTAAGGAAGACTTAGAAACCAGATAAAGGAGAAGTTTAGTGAGAAGATCAATTCAGAAGGTAGTTGATTGGTTACAAGTATAGAAGCTCACACAGAAGTGAAGGTGGAAAGTCATATGGAAAGTTAAGAAGAAGGCTACAAGATGAAGGAAAAAGGTGCTAAAGAAATCCGCAGGAAATAGATGAGTCAAGAGGAGCTTGGCAAAGAAATAGTTGAAATAAGAAAAGAATTTGATGTGTTAACAATGCTGATAGAGGAATACCAAAGGCAAGGTTGGGTCTTGAAGAATAGGACAATGAAATGGTCTAAACTACAGAGAAGGCTAGGACAGAAACAAATGAAGTGGTTGGTAGAAAAACTCAGAGAAGCAGAGTCAGAAATGGAAGTTTCCATTTGTAGACCAGAACAGGGTGAAATTCTGGGTGAAGAGGACAATGAGAAAGATCTCATAGATTATTGGAATAGTTCAGAACAATTCAAAGAAGTTGAACTACATCAAAAGACAGTTCCTGAAGAAAGTGATAAAGAAATTAAAGGAGAATATAGTAGAGAATCTGTGAACTATGATTATAATTCTGATGAAGAGTGTATGACTGGAATATCAACTGAGGTTGAAAAGCTTCTTGGTTTTAATATTAATGAATTGTGTATGATTGTAGGTACATCACATGATGATGAACAAACTTTAGAGTCTATTAAGAAGGAGCAGAATCTAAAATCTGTTTAGATTAAGACTGAGATAACAAGATTTCCGAAACAAAAGGAGACAGAAAGGTCTAATGGAAATATGCAACAAAACATTGGAGCTGGTAACAATAAAGATTTGAATAACAAATATGAGTTAAGACATGAAGAAAAGGTATATACTATACCTAATGAGTTGGGAATTCTTAAGCAGGATAATTTAAATTTAGCAGAAGAAGAAGAATAATTTGATGTTGATGTAACAACAAGTGAACGTACTGAAAACTGTGTAAAGTTTCCAAATTCTACTCCAATTCAGATTGTTGAGTTATATAGAAAGTTAGACCTGTTGAAATTTGGTTACCGGAGGACAGGTGGTTCCCTAAGGCTTTGATCTTTGGCTTAGGGAAAAGTGTCCAAAAGAATTTAATTTTTCTCCTAAAGTGACTTTATAAATTTATAAAGTCAAATCTAATTTAAAAGTGACTTTAAGTGAAAAAGTTACTAAAGTCTAATTTTAAAGTGACTTTAATAAAATTAATGTAAAATTAGAAAGGAAAAGTGACTTTGGAAATAAATGACTAAGTGGGTCTTTATTAAAGTGGGGTGAATTAAAAAATAGAAAGTGAGATTTAAAAGAGCATTTAATCTCAGCCCTAGATCTAAAACTATTTCAGCCATTGGATTTGAGGATAATCCAAAAGTCACTTTGAGTTCTATTAAAGGAGGAAAATGAGAGAAAAAGTTATTCATTCATTAATTCTTTCATGAGCAGATTGAAAGAAGGAGAAGGAGAAAACTGAAGAGAATTTTCTAAGCAGTGAAAAGGAGGGCATTAGCACTAACTTTCAGCAAATTCATACAACAGGGCAGAGCACGAAGTTCGAGGCAAGTGGGCACGAATTTCGAGGAGAGAAGATTGCAGATTTCGAGGGAGGCCGTACAGCCATTCCGACATTGTTTTCGAGGCTGTTCGTACAGTTTTGAAGGTTGTAATTTCTGTTGTAATTTTTCTGTTTTGTGGGCATGGAAACCGAGGTGGAGTTTGGCACGATTTTCGAGATAAGTTCTGTTTCGAAGTTGCTGTAATTTTTTTGTTGTGTAAATTTCTGCGTCACTGTAAAAGCAATATTCAGAAAATAAAAAGAAGCTTTCGAACTGGTTTTCCCCAAGAGTTGTAGGGGGTTTTTCCAGGGTCATGTTGACCAAAAATCACTGTGTTAAAATGTTTTGTGTCGCTGTTTTAGTCTGCTGATTTTTATTTATGCAATTTCCAGCACTGTGAAAATTTTCCAGAATTTGTGTTTTCAGAAAATATTTATTTTCCAGCTTGTTGAATGTAAGACTATGGGAAAGGGCATTTAACTAAATGGAGAAATAAGGTGAAACTGAAAACCGAGGTGGGAAAATAGAAATTCTACATGGTATCGAAGCTTGGGTGCTGAAAGTGCAGTTTGGGACAACAAAGAGAAAAATTACAGGTTGCTGATTTTTCACTCAAAAAATTCCAGCAAGCTGATTTTTCACGCAAAAATTTTATCTTTACTACAACAATGCTATTTTCAGTTTTTAGGACAGCAAGGATGTCATTGGGATTGAGGGTGGAGGATAGGTTGG
The DNA here is from genome assembly GCA_034641835.2 of Pinus albicaulis. Taxonomy (NCBI): domain Eukaryota; kingdom Viridiplantae; phylum Streptophyta; class Pinopsida; order Pinales; family Pinaceae; genus Pinus; species Pinus albicaulis. Next base: position 1,018,436,827 of record CM076581.1, read on the forward strand.
ATGGGCATAGTAATTACAACGTTTGGAGAGAAAGAATGCAGAGCATCTTTGAGGAGGGAGAAGTCTGGGATATCATGGTTCATACCCAACGACAACCTGTTAATGTACCTGCTGACCCTACTCAGTTAGCAGCGTTTAATAAAAAGAATAACAAGGGAAAAAGGTTGATTCTAGATGGTATTAAAGACCATGTGATTCCTCATGTGAGAGGAAAGAGACGTGCTCATGAGATGTGGTCTGCCTTGACCAATCTCTACCAGAGTACCAATGAGAACAGAAAGATGGTCCTAAGGGAGAAGCTGAAGACCATTAAGATGGGGAAGAATGATAGTGCAACTAGTTATCTCACAAAGATAACTAATGTGAGAGATGCATTGGCAGCAGTTGGAGAGGTCATTCCAAACACTGAGTTGATGCGGATTACAGTGAATGGCCTTCCTACTTCATGGCTGAATTTTGCTGATGGGGTTTGTGCACGTGAGACCCTTCCCTCATGGGAGAGGTTTTGGGATGATTGCATTCAGACAGAGATCATGAAGAGTCAGCTTGGGTAGCCAAGCCAGTTGAACAGGATGAGGATGTATCATTGTTGGCCGGAGGCAAGAGAGGCAAAGGCAAGAAGCATGCTTCCACAAGTGGTGGTAGGGGCAAAGGCAAATGTAAAGGTAAACAGGAGAACACACAGAAGGACTACTCCAAGGTGAAGTGTTGGAGTTGTCAGAAGATGGGACACTATGCAGTTGTGTGTCCGGAGAAGAAGAAGAAGGGGAAGAACCAGACCATGGCAACATCAGCAGAGATTGAGGACTTTTCAGATAGATTTGATTGAGAGTTTGGGTTCAGTGCTTGTGAGTCCACTAGTGCAGGATCACCTGCCACAGAGGTTTAGAGGGAGCATGCATTTCCCTCGACTAGCGGAGCATCTTCGGGTATCTGGTATGTGGACAATGGGGCTTCACGTCATATGACATGAGTCCGTGAGTACTTCTCAGAACTTTCAGAGAGTGGCACTGATATAGAGGTAGTACTCGGTGATGATAGTGTTGTTAGAGCAGTCGGTGTGGGGACACTGACATTTGATAGGGAACCCAAACCTCCCTTGAAGGTGTCAGATGTTCTTTATGTGTCAGGGATGAGGAAGAACCTCATATCTGTTTCAACATTGGAGGACAGAGGGTATGAGATATTGTTCAGGAGAGGATGGGTGCTGATATATCCCAGGGGTACTCTAGCTGATTCAGCTAGAGTGATAGGTGTACGCCATGCAAAGGTGTACAAGTTTGCATTTCAGCCCCTTATGGCATTGAGCAGTAGTACCGACATCAGAGCTAGCAATTTTGAGCTGTGTGAGATTTGGCACCGCAGGATGGGGCACATGTATCATGGAGCCTTTAGGACATTGCGGGAGATCACTACAGGTGTGCCAGATTTCAGTATTGATCATATTGATACATGCAGAGGATGTGCGATGGGCAAGTTTGCCAAATCCCCTTTTCCCAACGGTGACAGCAAAGTGACTGAGATACTTGATTTGATTCATTCCGATGTGAGCGATCGGATGTCTCATGTTTCCTTGAGTGGATATGAGTATTATGTTTTATTCATTGATGATCACTCCAGGAGGACCTGGATTTATTTTTTGAAGACCAAGAGTGAGGTCTTCAAGTTGTTTCAGGAGTTTAGAGCTCTTGTGGAGACACAGACAGGTCGGAAGATCAAGTCCCCGAGGTCGGACAATGGAGGTGAGTACACCCTTGGAGAGTTTGTTGAGTATTGTGTGGAGGCAGGCATTAGGAGGGAGTTCACAATTCCTTACAACCCCCAGCAGAACGGCGTTGCGGAGAGGAAGAACAGATCTATCATTGGGGCTACCAAAGCCATGTTACATGATCAGGGGTTACCTTTGTTTTTGTGGGTAGAGGCCTGCAATACTGCTGTATACTTTCAGAACAGGAGTCTGCATCATGCCTTAGGGCATGTGGCTCTAGAGGAGGATTTTCTTGGGAAGAAACCTGATGTTGGTCACTTCCGTATCTTTGGGTGTATTGCATACTCTTAAGTACCCAAGGAGAAGAGGACCAAGCTAGAGCCCACCGCAGAGAAGGGTATCTTTGTGGGCTATAGTGAGACCTCGAAAGCCTTTCTGGTCTATATTCCTACTTCGAGGAAAGTTGTTGTCAGGCGAGATGTGAGATTTGAGGAGGACCAGGCTTTCAGGAGGTCACAGGAGTTAGAGTATCTAGATCAGCTAGACCCTCAGCAGCAGTTGAGTCAGTCACAGAAATCCAGTGGGCAGGGATCAGGAGGATCTGGAGGTACATCGATGACGATGTCAGGTTAGTCAGTGAGTAGTGGCTCGCAGAGTCAGAGGGGTGGTGCTTCGGGCAGCATGCAGAGCAGTCCATAGAGTAGTTTACTAGGGAGTCCACTTAATATAAAAGGTATGAAGAATGAGATGACAATCTAAATGTTACAAATGAGGCCTGCTTATATACTTAGGCAGGTGTCTCTTTCACGAAAGGTCATGTCTCATCAGACATGCCCTTTCAACCTAATTACTAATTAACTAATTAATCATTATTTACATTAGTTTATTCATTAGAACTAGAATGAGTGGAATCCCTCGAACAACAATGTGGTACAGGTTGGGATCCGCCTCACTCTTAGTGAAGCCGAATCCTCAAAACTAATTGTCAATACAAGTGCATAGTGCTCTCTTCAACTTGCACACACGCGTGTCTTTATTGAACTACTCATCTTGAACCTTAGTGAACTTCAAAAGATATGAGACAATGGGCTCTCCTTTGCTCATCCTAATGTTTCTTGGCTTCTCCTTGAGAGCTAGCTTACTGACATCACTAGTACCTTGACGCAACGAAGCCGAAATTCAGCCCCCAATGGAGGGATGGTCAACTGTAGTCGTGGCTCATTCAACTTTTTGCCTTTGTGACCCCGTTCTTTCTCCACGTGGTCTACTTTCTCTTTTATTGAAGTTTATTTATCAAATTCGTGGAATTTGATAATTAAACGTTATAACACAACATTGAGCTTTAAATTATATTCTCGAACCCTTTATGATCAAAGTTCAAACTCTCGCACTTTATAGTAATACTCTGCTCTTTTTCTTTTTTTGACAAATGACTTTATTATAGACCGTGGCTCCGGCCCCACACATATATGTCAATCGTCCAATCAATCAAACGCTCATACCTCAGTTAACCTCTGTGCTCCTTTATTAACCTCCGCCCATCTTTGTCAGGTTACCACTGTTTGATGACCTATTTCCAAATCAACGGCTCGTATGCATTCCACTAGGCATCTGGCGTCGGTTTTTAACGCGCGAAGGCGCACTTTAAGGGGCGGTTTTGGAACAATAGCCTAAGCCACGTGTTGAACGCTAAATGAAATCGCTCCTCGACCCCGAAATACCACCCGGGCACCAAAAGCGGTGCGAAAAAATTCGGAAACTGCTCGTGGTTTTGCTACAGTGGTTAACCAAGGTTTACACAAGTTGTGCTATCCTTTGTATGCTTTTAACTCAGGACCTGACTCTGGTTAGAAGGTTCAATTAACAATGAATAAACGTAATTCTTTTATTACGCGGGATGTCTATTATCACAAAACAGAGTTCCATGACCAGGATTCTCTACACAGACCTCGCTTGTGGTTGGGGTAAATTCACAGGTTATTCAAACAGTTCACGGGAATTCACAGACAGAAACGGAATTACCAATACACAATCGCCTCACAATCAAACGAATTTTCTCACAATTAACCTTTCAAGACAATGGATAGTTGACAGAAATTGAAATTCATTCAACTAGAAGCAACTGTTCATACACAGATTTTATTGCAGAAATTCTCTTCTCCTTTCCCTCTCTTCCTCCCTTTTCATCCGAGGGATTACAATTTATAGACATCAACATATGTCTCTTCGGTTCCTCTGTGAGGACTCTTACGTAATTCAAGAGCCTAATTACAATTATTCGAAAACTAAAACATGACAGATGGACTAACCATTCGACTTCTACAACTCTATCTGCTCTAATAATACAATCAGCTAAGGTATTGACACCTAACTGTAACAATTCAAATGTTTTCAAACCCTCCTAGCCACAACATGTGGACAAAACCTCCTACATTGCTGGCTAGTGTCTAATGCCCCTGCATCAGACTCCCGAGGTCCATCTTCTTCATGGGCTCCTGTCCATGAGCTCGTCCACTGATCTGCCTATCTTCTGCAACATTTCTTCAGTCATCCAAGTGGCATCTTCCTCTGGCTTATCCTTCCATTTGATCAAGTACTGAAAGTACTCTTGTCCTCTGGTCCTTCTGAATGGTCTTTTATCCAATATCTTCTCTGGTTGCAATGGCTGTGCTGGAGGTAGCTGCTCTTTCCACTCAATCTGTTCCTTGTCTGCTGATCCTTCTTCTGCACCATCATCTTCATACTTGTACAAATCTGCGACATTAAAAATGGGAGATATTCCAACATCAGGTGGCAATTCAATCTCATAAGCATTTGCAGAAAACTTCCTAAGTATCTTGCATGGCACAATCTTTTTGAACTTCAGTTTATTATAATGCTTCTTTGGGAACCTCTCCTTTCTCAAGTGTGCCAAAACCTGATCTCCTACTTCAAAATGAACTTCCTTTCTGCTCAAGTCTGCTCTGCTTTTGTATTTGATGCTGCTGCCTTGTAATTGCTGCTTCACTTGTTCGTGTATGGCCTGGATCTCTGAAGCAAATTCCTCACCATCTGTACTCCTTATCTCTGCCTTTCCCAGATCTCTTAACTCTTATATTCCTCTGGGGTGCATTCCATAAACAATGTGGAATGGGCTCTGCCCTGTGCTCCTATTTGGTGAGTCATTATATGCGTATTCTGCCTGGGGCAAAATATGATCCCACTGCTTGGGATGCTCTCCTGCAAGACTTCTCAATAAATTTCCCATACTTCTATTCACTACCTCAGTCTGTCCATCAGTCTGGGGATGATAAGTTGAGCTGAAACTTAGTTTGGTGCCAAGTTTCTTCCACAGTGTCCTCCAAAAGTGCCCTACAAATCTGGTGTCTCTGTCTGAAACAATGCTCCTGGGTAACCCATGCAATCTAACAACTTCTTTGAAAAACAAGTTAGCAACATGGGTGGCATCACTAGTTTTATAACATGGAATAAAATGTACCATCTTGGAGAATCTATCCACCACAACAAAGACTGCATCATTCTCTCTTTGAGTCTTGGGCAATCCTAGAACAAAATCCATACTCACCATGTCCCAAGGCCTGTCTGGAATAGGCAAGGGAGTGTACAATCCTGCATTCTGGATCCTTCCTTTAGCATATTGACAAATCTTGCAGTTCTTCACAAACTTATCCACCTCTGTTCTCATCTTGGGCCAGAAATAAAAGTGACTCAGCTGCTCATAAGTCTTGTCAGTACCAAAGTGTCCAGCAAGTCCACCACTATGCTTCTCCTTGATCAAATTTTCTCTCATGGAACATTTTGGTACACACAGTTGGCTTTTTCTGAATAACAAGTCTTCCTGCAGAAAATAGTCCAGCCACTGGCTTCTATCCGTTAAAACAGGGTAACTACATGCCTCAAATGCTTCCTTTAAATCTGGGTCTGTTTTATACAATTCTTTGAGAAAATCAAACCCTACAACTTCAAAATTAGTTTCTTGAACAAGCATGTACCTCCTACTCAAAGCATCAACTACTTTATTTGCTTGGCCACTTATATGTTTCAAAACAAAATTAAAACCTTGGAGATACTCAACCCATTTAGCATGCTTATGTTTCAACTTGGGTTGCTGTACAATATACTGCAAAGCATGATTGTCAGAATACAATACAAATTCCCTGGACATCAAGTAATGTCTCCATTTCTTCAGTGCCTGAACAATTGCATAGAATTCCCTCTCATAAGAGGAATACTTTCTTCTGGTGTCATTCAGCTTTTCACTGAAATATGCCACAGGCCTATCATCCTGACTCAACACAGCTCCAATGGCCTCTCCACTGGCATCACATTTTACTTGAAATGGTTTAGTAAAATCAGGAAGAATCAAAACAAGCTTCTCTGTTATCTTTTGTTTCAACAGCTTAAAATTTCTTTCTGCTTTAGCAGTCCACTTAAATTGCTGTTTGCTCTTCTTTATTGTTTCAATTATGGGTGCATTAATCTTACTGAAGTTTCTTATAAACTTCCTATAAAAACTAGCAAGTCCATGGAAACTTCTCACCTCAAAAATATTCCTGGGTGAAGGCCACTCCACAATTGCCTTAACCTTTTCTGGGTCCTTCTTCAATCCTTCTGCAGAAACAACAAACCCCAAATACACCAACTCTTCCTTCATGAATGAGAATTTCTTCAAATTTATCAGCAGCTTCTCTTGGTGCAGCTTCTTCAAGACATGATTAAGATGCCTTAAATGTTCTTCTTTAGTTCTGCTGAAAACTAATATATCATCTAAATATACTATCACAAATTTCCCAATAAATTCTTTCAACACTTCATTCATAAGTCTCATAAAAGTGCTTGGTGAATTTGACAACCCAAAAGGCATTACCATCCATTCATACAATCCTTCATTTGTTTTGAAGGCAGTTTTCCACTCATCACCCTCTCTTATTCTGATCTGATGGTATCCACTCTTTAAATCTATCTTCGAGAAATATTTAGCACCACTCAAACAATCCATTAAATCCTCAATTCTGGGCAAAGGGAATCTGTACCTGATTGTGATCTTATTGATTGCTCTAGAATCAGTACACATCCTCCAGCCACCATATTTCTTTGGGCTCAGTACTGCTGGTACTGCACACAGACTCAAACTTTCTGTGATTAGTCCCACCAATTCCTGTACTTGCCTCCTGATTTCCTCATTTTCCTTGGGAGTCATTCTATACGCTGCCTTATTTGGCAGATTTGAACCAGGGATAAAATCTATTTGATGGCTGATCTTCCTCACAGGTGGCAGCTCATCAGGTAAATCATCCACAACAATGTCACAATGATCATCTAACATCTCTTGTATCTCTACTAGTAAATCAAAAATCTTCGTAGAAGTAAGAACTACTTTAGGTTTGCAAACTAAAGCAAAGCTTACCTCTTCTTCTTCTATCTGCTGCAGATATTCCTTCCCGCTCAGCAACAAGGTCTTTGGATCAATCACTCTGCTGGATGGCTCTCCTTCTTCCATGGGTATCAATGTATGACGTACCCCATCTTTGAAGAACTTGTAAGTGTTCTTCTTGCCATCATGTACTGCTGCTCTGTCAAACTGCCAAGGTCTACCCAGCAATATATGACACACATCCATGGGCATTACATCATAGAAAATTTTGTCCTTGTATTTGCCCATTTGCAGCTCTATCTCGCACTGTTCTTTCACAACCAGCTGGTGCCCTTTATGCAACCAGGACACCCTGTAGGGAGTTGGATGCTCCCTTGTCTTCAAATTCAACTTCTCTATCACCTCAGTGGAAACCAGATTGTCTGTGCTGCCACTATCAATGACTAGCTGGCAACATTTCCCTTGGACTTTGCAGATGCTCCTAAACAAAGTCTTCCTTTGTGCAGGCTCAGTGACTTCTTTAGCTTGCTTCAACAGGACCTTATTTACCACCAAGGATTCTCCCCTCTCTGGAAGAATTTCTTCTTCAATTTCTGCCTCTTCTCCAGCCTGGGAAACAACAACATTTCTTGGACCAACACCCACATTCTCTGGACACTCATAGTGCTTATGTCCCACTCCCTGACATCTATAACACCTCAACTCTCTGCCTCTGCCTCTGTCTCCTCTTCCTCTTCCTCTGTAAGAACCCCTTCTGCCCTTTGCATCATCCTCTGTAGATGCATTCTGAGGTGAGCTACTGTCAGCTCCATTCCTGGGTGTAGGCTTTCCTCTACCACCCTGACTTCCCTTTCCACGGAAAGTACCTCTCTTCTTGGCAGACTGTTTCCTCAGGAGTTTCTCCTCTGCTTTCAAGGCCATCTGGTAGGCCTCTTCCACTGTCTTAGGAGACAGAAGACCAATCTCATCTTGGATCTCCAACTTGAGACCATTCACATATCTGGCAGTCTTCTCTGGTGTGTCTTGGAATTGCCCAGCCCTTATGCTTACTCTGTAGAATTCCTCTGTGTACTCCTTTACTGTCAGCGACCTCTGTCTCAAGTTCTGCATTTGTTTATACAATGTCAGTTGGTAATCACTAGGTAAGAATTTACCTTTCAATTTGGCCATCATTCTGGCCCAACTCTTGATAGGTTGCTTGCCAACTCTCCTCCTTTCTGCCTGCACTCCATCCCACCAAAGTGCAGCATGTCCCTTCAACTTTGTCACTGCAAACTTGACCTTTTTTATCTTCGCTTATCTCTTCATAATCGAAGCATTTGTTCATTTCATTAATCCAATCTACTAGTTCTTCTGGATTCAGTCCCCCTGCATAACTCGACACTTAAATTCTGGGCTTAACTATAGACCCCAGAATAGTTCTAAGGAGCCTCATGTCAGGAGGAATTTCCACATTTTCTTCAGCTTCTTCTGTCTTAGGTACGCTGATGTCTTCAGGATCTCTGGGCTGTCTTCGCTCCATGGCATCTATTCTGGCCTCGACCCTCTGCAACATCCCCAACACCTCAGCGTTGGCAACATGTCTCCTTCTGCCAGCACCTCTTCCAACTCGGATTTCCATGTCAACAAAACAACCTTAGACAACAGCTCCGATACCACAAATGACGCAACGAAGCCGAAAGTCAGCCCCCAATGGAGGGATGGTCAACTGTAGTTGTGGCTCGTTCAGCTTTTTGCCTTTGTGACCTCGTTCTTTCTCCACGTGGTCTACTTTCTCTTTTATTGAAGTTTATTTATCAAATTCGTGGAATTTGATAATTAAACGTTATAACACAACATTGAGCTTTAAATTATATTCCCGAACCCTTTATGATCAAAGTTCAAACTCTCGCACTTTGTAGTAATACTCTGCGCTTTTTCTTTTTTTTGACAAATGACTTTATTATAGACTGTGGCTTCGGCCCCACACATATATGTCAATCGTCCAATCAATCAAACGCTCGTACCTCAGTTAACCTTTGGGCTCCTTTATTAACCTCCGCTCATCTTTGTCAGGTTACCACTGTTCGATGACCTCTTTCCAAATCAACGGCTCGTATGCATTCCGCTCGGCATCCGACGTCGGTTTTTAACGTGCGAAGGCGCACTTTAAGGGGCGGTTTTGGAACAGTAGCCTAAGCCACGTGTTGAACGCTAAATGGAATCGCTCCTCGACTCTGAAATACCACTCGGGCACCAAAAGCAGTGCGAAAAAATCCGGAAACCGCTCGTTGTTTTGCTACAGTGGTTAACCAAGGTTTACACAGGTTGTGCTATCCTTTGTATGCTTTTAACTCAGGACCTGACTCCGGTTAGAAGGTTCAATTAACAATGAATAAACGTAATTCTTTTATTACGCGGGATGTCTATTATCACAAAACAGAGTTCCACGACCAGGATTCTCTACACAGACCTCGCCTGTGGTTGGGGTAAATTCACAGGTTATTCAAACAGTTCACGGGAATTCACAGACAGAAACGGAATTACCAATACACAATCGCCTCACAATCAAACGAATTTTCTCACAATTAACCTTTCAAGACAGTGGATAGTTGACAGAAATTGAAATTCATTCAACTGGAAGCAACTGTTCATACACAGATTTTATTGCAGAAATTCTCTTCTCCTTTCCCTCTCTCCCTCCCTTTTCATCCGAGGGATTACAATTTATATACATCAACATATGTCCCTTCGGTTCCTCTGTGAGGACCGTTATGGAATTCAAGAGCCTAATTACAATTATTCGAAAACTAAAACATGACAGATGGACTAACCATTCGACTTCTACAACTCTATCTGCTCTAATAATACAATTAGCTAAGGTATTGACACCTAGCTGTAACAATTCAAATGTTTTCAAACCCTCCTAGCCACAACATGTGGACAAAACCTCCTACATTGCTGGCTAATGTCTAATGCCCCTGCATCATACCTTGAAACAAATCCAAGATGGCTTTGAACATCTCATATGTTGTCTTCTTCTCATATAGATGAGGAATAATAGGATCTTTGACCCCCTCTAGAATAATCCTCTTTGCTTTAATATCACTCTTAGTAAGATAGGCCAACTATTGGGGATCTTGAGGTCGTGGTATTTGATTCTTGATAAACTCTCCCACCCTGTTATCGTCCAACACTACTATGATCCTTTCCTTCAATGAGGAAAAGTAGAGGCTCCCTCTAAATAGCGATCTTCTCTCAGTCCTTGGTATGCCATCCTCCCTGTCCAAAGAATTGCTCTTCACAAACTGATTTCCAATCTTCACTAATCTAATCTTCTTGGTGTTGGCATTTACATTGTTCTTTGCTCTTATACCATGTAGATTTTCCATGAAATTTTGTAGTTGCTTGAATGAACAATTTGAAACTAATTTAGTTTCACCAAGACAAAATTTCTCCATAATAGATAAGTAGCGGAATAAAATGTAAAGATAAAGAAACACAGTCACACATTAACACAATAATTTTCTTGGGAAGACCCACTTTTTTGTTGTAGAATTTTCTCTTTTCCTTATCCCTTTCCCTTCTCTTATCCCTCTCTTTCTCTTTTCCTTATTCCTTTCCTTATCCCATTGATAAAGTTTGAGGAATAGATTTCTTACAAGGCAGCAATGTTTCACTAGAAAACATGCGTGTTATCATTGTTTATACTTAAGTTTGAAACACCCTACAACTAACTGGACCCAGTGTTAGTTTTTGTAGCATCGGATGTGTTCTAGCCACGAAATTTGGTGGAAAGGCTAAAATACTTGAGATCACCAAAACCCAGAAATCGTTTCTGGAAATTCCACCTAGAAGTGTCTCAATTAAATTATTAACCGTTTTTCTAGTATTTCCTAAGTTTAAACTTAGGGAATATGATAAATTTATCAATATTAATTGAGATAAGGTGAAAATAGTCTAGAAACTCGCATGGATCAATCCAGAGATGATCCTATCCATTGATTAAGTTTTAATCGTGGTCGTTGGTGCTCCAACAGTGGATTATAAGAGGAGAAGGATGTGGTGATGGAGAAGGGACCAGAGTCACTTGGAGAAATCAATTTTCCAGAGTAGCAACAGTAAGTTACTGGAGAGTTCAAGCTTTAGTGAGGCAACAGAGATAGTGAGGTGAAAGGACAGTGATCTGAAGGAGATTTTCCAGATCTGGAGAGACAACAACAAGAGGGTCGAGTTATTCCCAATGAGGCAGCACAAAGGACTGCGGAGTTGCTTTAGACTGGTAGTTCGATTTAGCTGAGGAAAAATTTATTCTAGTTTTGTAGGCCGGGAAGAGGTTATAGAGTGTCGAAGAGACGATTTCTTTAGCAGTGGAAGGAAAAACGACTTCATCAAAGACTGGTTGGATGCTTGACGTCATAGAGACTATGGAGAGCAGCACAGAGGCTGACGCGGAGAATCCAGGAGGCTGAGTTTTCTGAAGGCAGGTTGTGTCGAGATTGCTTGTGGAGGAAGGGTAATTCCCTTCAATAATTTTGCCCATATTTTTCTTGTTGTGGATTTCCAATTTTAGGCATCCAGATTGTACTCATATTTTCATTGCTGCATAATAATAAAACCCTCACTATTGCACCGGTTTTCCCAAGTTAGGTTTTTTCCAGGGACATTTGTCCAAAAAATAATGGTGTCATATTTTGTGTGTGTGCTAGTATTTTCTCAATTTCCAGCGTTATTTAATTTCTGCATAATTTTATTTGTGAAGATTGCAGTGTGTTTATTTCGATATTCTCCTAGCAATAAACTGAATAATTAATTTATCAGTTAGGATAAATAATACAAGTTGTTGCAATAGGATTTTAGTTTTGGAATTTTCACCTCGTATTAGAGCGTAATTGATTAGTTGGGGAGCTCAGAAGCGAAAGAAGGAATTTCATTGTTCGGTAAGAGCAACATGCCAAAATTTCTAGAGGCAGCGCAGTCCATTATTGAGCAGGTCGAGTTGCTTGGGGAAAATTCAAATTTTCGGTGCAGTCAGGCAGAAAAATTTGATTTTCCAGTTTGAGTGATTCTAGCAGGCAAAGGGAGCAGCTCAGATTTTTGTTGGGCAATTTTATGGCTGGACGCAGAGGGTTTTGCAGCGGTTTGCTAGAGCAAAGCCAGAGTTGGGCGTAAGAGAGAAAAGCACACACAGTAGAGGGAAAATTTTCCTCAGGGAACTTCGAGTCTCTGAAGTTTGAATTTCCAGGTAGATTGGCAATAGAAGCTAGCAGAGCCACACATTCTAGAAGGGAGTGCGAGTAGCAGAGTAGCAACAAAGCAGAGGGAAAGAGAGAGCTTTCGATTTTTTTTTTAAGATGGTCACTGCAAGGCTTCAAGATCAGGATAGGTTGGATGGATCACCCAACTACGTCATCTGGAAGACTAGGATGTCCTTCCTTTTAGATGAATATGGCCTTAAACCCTACATTGATAATGTAGTGGTAGTTCCTCAGGATGCAGATCAGTTAAAGGAATATAGGAAGGAGATGGTGTAAGTGAAGTGGTTGATCTTGGATGGAGTTCATGATCATATTATCTCACATATGGCCAAGGGAACGGCCAAAGAGATGTGGGATGCTCTCTCCACGTTATACCAGGGTACTTCTGAGCAACGAAAGATGTTCTTGGAGAAGCCGAGATGCATCAGGATGCAGAAGGGGGAAGGCATAGATCCCTTCCTCACCAGGATTCAGGAGGTTCGAGACTAGCTAACAGTTGTTGGGGCAGTCGCCTCAACCTACAGATGCGATAGGCACTCAATAGTGTCTCAAAGGATGTTGTGAAACCAGCTCCAAAAATAGAAGAAAAGAGATATCAACGCCTTTGAAATAAGCCACTTCGAGGGGGCAACCTCCAATACATTACATGAATGAACAATTCTTGGATGATACAAATGACAAAACCTCCTTTCTATATATAGGAGTCCATGGGGTCACAATGTAATCCTAGCCGACCTAACAATAATAATGTAAGGGCACAATAATAACAATATGGGGGTTACAAGGGTACAACAATAAAAATAAGGGGGACTAAACTAACATAATAAGGGACTACACTAGTAATACAGGGACCTAACATGCCCCTCTCCTTCAAACAAGTGTTGCCCTCAACACTTGATTATTTCTTGATGCTTATGTATAAAATTCTCATCCTTCCATGTGGAATCTTCTACAGGAAAGTTATTCCAGTTGTTGAGATACTTTGAAATTGATCGTACTTGTTAAATTCTTGTTTCTGTGACTGCTTCAGAAGTTCTTTCGATGTGATGTTGATCTTCCTGCTGTTTCATTTGATTCTACATCAAAGTTAGGTTATCCTTTGAGAGTTGGAGAACTTGTTGTTGATGCTTGATGTGATCTTCCACTACTTTATCATCCATATTAGACTTTATTTGATCCTTCAAACCATCCAACTTAGCCTCCATTTCTTCTTTTAAACCATCTATGTTGTTTTCAGTTGCTCTTCGTAAGATCGAAATTTGTTGCACTTGGTACCGTAATTTTGATATCTCATACTGCAATTCTTCCTCTTCATGCATCATAGTATAACTTTCTGCGGGCTTAATTGGTATGGAATTATTTTTAGGTGGCATTTTAGAACCCAATACTGATAAAAATTCTTCAATACGCTCTTGGAATCACTTAACTGCTTTTTCACACAAGACTTATGCAATTCGAAAAAACAAATACACACCTTTTACTTGCTTTTGAGGAGCTCGATATTGAAATTGAATTCTCTCTATAATTGTGGATTCTCAATATCTGAAATTCGGCCCTGTAGTAGCCCTTTGAAGCTTCTTTCAAATGCCACAGCTTTGATCTGATTTGAATTCTTCAAGACAAAGTTATGTCCAATCTCCCACAATGACCTAATTATGGACTAGTTCAGTAGGGTGACCTTCTAACACGTGCCACGTGTCACTGTTTCCTCCTTTGGTTTTGAAATTGATATGTTGAAAACTGCAGTCTGTTTACTTGTGGCCACTGTTTACAAAATTCCAATTCGATGCTCAGAGAGAGAGTTATGAAGATTTTCCCATGATTGCCTCTTTGAGATGAAATTTGGGAGCCTGAAAAAGACCTAAGTTTCACGGACCATATCTCTGCAAATATTGTGAACCAAGCTCTGAAATTTTGCGACGATGTTCCTCAGGATTTCAGCTTTGCACCCTAAAAATTTCAGCTTCTGAACCTTCGTAGAAAAAAAATTATAGTGAAATTCCACGATGACCTGTTTAGGTTAAATTCAAGAGCCTGCAAAATGACCTAACTTCCACAGATCATATCTCTGAAGATATTGCGAACCAAGCTCTGAAATTTTACGATGATGTTCGTCAAGATTTTTGCTTCGCACCTTAAAAATTTCAGCTTTTGAACCTTCGTAGAAAACAATTTATAGCGAAAATGCCACAATGACTGGTTTGGAGCAACGAAACCCTAGAATCCAAAGCTCTGATACCAAATGTTGTGAAACCAGCTCCAAAAATAGAAGAAAAGAGATATCAACGCCTTTGAAATAAGCCACTTCGAGGGGGCAACTTCCAATACATTACATGATTGAACAATTCTTGGATGATACAAATGAAAAAACCTCCTTTCTATATATAGGAGTCCATGGGGCTACAATGTAATCTTAGTGGGGCCACAATGTAATCCTAGCCGACCTAACAATAATAATGTAAGGGCACAATAATAACAATATGGGGGTTACAGGGGTACAACAATAAAAATAAGGGGGACTAAACTAACATAATAAGGGACTACACTAGTAATACAGGGACCTAACAAAGGAGTGGCAGGTATTCGTCCAAAGTATCTTGTGCAGAGATACCTTGCCAAGGTGGGACAGGATGTGGGCCGATTAGCAACAAGAGGAGTTGAGATGAGCTTTGTTAAAGAGCTCCATTAGTGGCAGCAGTAGCAACGGATTGAAAGTGGTGAAGGAGGAGAATGTGGCCCTCGCATCAAAGGGTCCCAGTTAGGGGCAAGGGGAGCATAAGAAGAAGAAGAAGGACCTATCTAAGGTCAAGTGCTTCAAGTGTGGCTAGTTTGGCCACTACAGTATCCAGTGTCCTCTTAAAAAGAAGGACAAAGAGGAGAAGTGGGATTATGCGGTAGCTCATGCCAAGATAGATAGGTTGCCCCCCATATTGGAGAAAGACTTTTCTATGATTAACCCTATACCTCTAGGTGTGAGGTGGGGTGACTTGGATTTGTAGCCCCAAAGAGCTACAAAGATGGGTAGGGTCCTTGAGGAGTCCACCTCGTGGATCAGTACATGGCTACGAGGGCCCAAAGTATTTAGTAGCAAGATAGATCAGCGGAAGTAGATGTAGTCAGATACCAGAGTGACAGTTGCAGAGACTAGTAGCAGTTAGATGCTGGGGAGCGCAATGCAGAGTTGGATTGCCAGTTTCAGTGATGCAACCTAAGTCGCAGTTACCCACATTATGCATATAATATGTATGTCCCAGGAATTACAATTTCTATATCAATTATTTCATGACAAAAACCACTTTAGCAAACTATTCACCAAAATCTTTTCTCCCACATATCCAAGGTTTAAACCCTTCATCATTCAACTCAAGCGGAATATTAACCATTAACTAATTTATTAAGCAGAAGCATTAATCTTACCCTTATGCCTTTTGATTAGCGGAGTCTCATTCCTTCCAATCTTACCATAACTTTGTTAATTTTAATTATCCGCAGGCATATAACATATACATGCTTTGTGGTTAACGCTAAACCCAACCATTAATCATAATACATTTAAAACTTCCTATTCCGCTTTATTTCTGTTATAATTCTTATATGACAAAAATTACTCATAAACTATCGGAATACACTTACCACTTCACCAATCCTATCGCTTTGCACGGATGCCAATGCTGACTCAACGTTTCCATCTCTACCGTCAATTCAATCTACTTCGAATCCGATGGATATTGCATTCCAACTAGCACGACCTTTACAATTTTGAACTCATGCGATATCGGTGGTTTTCTCCGCCCGGTCAAATGCTACGTGTCACTTCTGGAGGTAAATCGCACGGAATAAAATAATACTATTTATTGTTTTCTAATGGTGCGATATACCATTTGTGCTTTGAAAGACCACTTTACTCACCGACTCATAGTTCCGCATATAACTCCAAGTTCCAACTATGTTAAATACCCGAATTTTAAAAAGGATTTATTTGCTCAAATACACAAATCTGAAGTGAAAACTCTTGACGCTTTGACGGATCATCATCCTTATTCCGCTATGCAGTGCACACTGAATATCCATTGAATGGTCACGTTATTTTATTGGGTCACCATCGATCCATTTTGTGATCGATGGTTGATCTTTGACATACGCAAATCCATACCGAATTCAAACTTGTTCACTACAAAATGAGTACTCGATTTCTTTGAAATACACAGTTTCACAAATTCATGAAGTCTATACCTCATATATATATTGACAAAAATTCACGTTTCCAAACACATATTTCAATTATTGTCGAATAACAAAGCTTGTATGCGTCATATCACTCTCTCGGCGCTTGATGTTACATGTTCTCTGACCTCTCTCTGTTTTCTCATCGACATGCTTTATTATACAACATTTCTACAATTTATAAATCCATTTCTCAATATTCAGTACATAACTCAGAAATTGAGTTCTCTATATTAATAAACAGATATTTACAAAAAGAATTCCATTCTGGCCTGATCTTCTCTATCAGTGGCCTCTTCACCTATTCTCTGGCCCGTAGGCTTTTCACTCCAAACCTTTTCTATCTATTTAAATCTTGAATCTCTCCTTTTATGCCTTGAGGTTTACAATTTTTATACAAAAGGTTCTGTGAACCAATTTTGGTTTAGATCCTTAATAATTTCAACTAATCCCTAAGAATCCTCTCAATCCCATAAATCATGAACTAATTCCTAATTTAAGATCTATAATTTAATTTCCAAATCTCTCAATCCCTATGAGCTCTCAACTGTCCTAATTCTCTCATGTTCTCCAACATTCGTGAACATTTATAAAATTCCTCTCAATATTTAATTAATCCCTATTCCAAATATCTCTCATTAAAATCACTCAAAAACATTAATAATTACATTAATTTAATACATAGGAAACCAACTTTTTTAAAACACAAGACCCCCTATGTCTACTAAAATACAATGAAAATTTTGAGCCAGATGCTCCTGCATCAGACTCCCAAAGTAGAAAATCATGCTCTCCTAATCATGTGCTTCCAACCTTTGTCCTCCTGGATCCCATACTTTGTTCTGTAATCTGTCTTTGGTTGCTACTATTGTTTGTTGTTGTTCTCCAGGTCTCCACACTTTATGTTGCATTGCCCCACTAGCTATGCTTTCACAATCTGCTGTTGTTTTCTGTTTCATCTTACTCTCTTTGTTAATCGAATTAAATTTCTAATTGATTACTCTTCTTGTTGTTGTCCATCTCATCCATCTGGATTGCTTCATCATTAATTGCCATAATTCTTCAATCTCCATCTCCAGCATATCCTTGGACTGATAATTTTGCCATTCACTGCTATCTCTTTCTCTTTGCTTCAGCTTGTTGCTGTTGCTTATTAACTCTTGCATATTTACTTTCTAGAATTCTTCAAGCTCTTTCTCTTTCATGATTGACTCTTCCTTCATTGAATTTTGATTTTCCAGCACTCTAATATCTCTATTCCAGTCATCTTCAAACTGTTGTTTGTTATCTTCTCCTTGAAGTTGTTGGAGTCTTACTGTCGCCCTTTCATCCTTACCCTCTTGTTGCTTTCCAAACAACTTTTGTTCAATATTTGCAAATTTATTTTCAAAAAATGAATTGTCTTTCAATTTCCTTTGTACTTGATTCTTTTCAAATGCATCACTATGTTGTTCATCAATTTTAGCGTATTTCCCACCCTATTCTTTGACAACCTTCAGTGATTGTTCTTCACTTCCTTGACTGATTTTGACAATCAATTTAGCTTCTTCATGCATGGTATCTTCATGCTTTACATTTTCCTCATCATCATGTATGACTTGGCAACTTCCAGTCTTCTTCATTTCTAAAACTGACTCTTCAACTTGAAACATGTGTGTCTCATCTTCATCAAAACCTGTAATCATAAAACAATCATTAAAATCAAAAGCATAAAAACTTTGTATCTCTTTTTCTTCTAGCAACATTTTAGCTTGTTGCTATGATTGTTTCTCTTCCATCAACACTTCAGTACACTGATTCTCCAAAGAATTCTCTAAAGGACTCACAAAACTGTCAATAAGTCTTTTCTTCACATCATCTGCTTTAATGATGTCTCTCTGCTCTTGTTCACTGTAATGAGCTTCATTCTCTGTGTTGTCGCACAGATTGTCAAGGCACCGCGACAACGGCTCAGATCGGGGGCTGTCACCTTTATCCCCAATCTCTCTATTTAAGTTGTCTGCTTGCAAGCTAAGGGAGGTAGACCCTATTAGAAATGAGGATGAAAAATCCAGGAGACACAACTAAAACATCAAATACTTGATAAAATGAACGAGATTCCACAGATCTAAATTAGATTTCACGTTTAAGACCAGTGCCTTATGGAGTCAAACAAGATCCCGTTATGCAAATTGTAAACAAGCAAGTGACGATTAACTACTGCTTATTAAAACACGATTGATCACAATGATATTTGAAAAAAGCAACACAACCACGAAGCAATAAGATGAAACTGCCAAAATTTAAGATGTTTTAATTAATTTCACTTCAGCAAATCCCAAAATTTTTGTATAGTCACACTTAGGATAAAATCTTAAAAGCTCATTTGCCCATAAAAGAGAAATTTTTGAGAGTTTTTATTATTATTATTTTTGTTTTGTTTTATTTTTCATGAAATCAAAACTTAAATTGAAAAATTAAACTCTAAGAACAAAAATTTAAAATATTTTTTTGGAATTTTATATTTTATAATAATTTTATAATTTATTTTTTATCTAAATCAAAATCTAAAAAATTTAAAACGAAATAAAAGTTCTAATCTAAATCTTAAACTAAGCTAAAATAAAATTAAAATTAAACTAAAATAAAACTAAGTTAAAATTCAAAATTAAAATTACAACCTAACTAAAACTACGATACAAAATCTAAATCTAAAAAAAAAATTAAATCTAAAGTCAAACTAACATAAAACTACATTGAAATAAATCAAAATTTAAAATGAAGAAAAAAAAGAACGAATTTACAACATGAACTAATGCTCTAACCTCTAAAATAAATCGAAATTAAAAATCCTAAAGAAACCTAGACAAAAATTTAAAGCGTATGGGTTCAAAAATTTTAAAGCATGCGTTTTGGTTTAAGTTTGCAGGTCGACTGGGCTTCGACAGCGGACGACAAAGGGGAGCATCGACAATGAAGAATGATGGACGCGGGGAAGAACGAAGTTTCGACGAACAGAGATAGATGGTTTTGAGGACGATGGGGAGAGACGCTAACGCAGGACGGTGGACAGAAAGAGATGTAGCTCGAGGACAGGGCAGCGCTGGAGGAAATAGCAAGTTGAGGCAGCGAAGATGGGATCAACGTTTTAATGTAGGTCGATTGGGTTTGATGTGGAGAATAAAAGACAGCGTGGGAAATCGATGGAGAATGCTGGACGTAAGGGAAAAGCTGGATGCAGAGAAAGGAATAGAAGCTGGTCAGTGGCAATAGGAATGGGGAGATCGATGGCTCGATGAGTCCTGGGCAGTAAGATTCGA
The DNA here is from genome assembly GCA_034641835.2 of Pinus albicaulis. Taxonomy (NCBI): domain Eukaryota; kingdom Viridiplantae; phylum Streptophyta; class Pinopsida; order Pinales; family Pinaceae; genus Pinus; species Pinus albicaulis. Next base: position 1,018,456,669 of record CM076581.1, read on the forward strand.
TGAATGGTCTTGCAGATCAAGGAGATGCTAGCAAAGAAATGGAAATTTAAATGCAGAGAAAAGGAAAGCGATAATGGAATAGGCAGAAGTCGGCAAGGGAAATGAGACAGGGGGAGCAACGACTGCAGTGAGGGGAAAAAAGATGCGATTAAATGAGGGAGATGGAGCAGCGTACAAGCAAACGCTAGATGGCAGAGAAGATAAGTCGAACAACAATTTGGTGGCAGCGTTTGCATGCAGAGATGGATGGCAGCGACAACGTGTAAACCCAAAACACTAAAAATTTTCCTTGAAATTCTGATCTGATATACTTCTTCAATCAAATGATGCTCATATCTTATGCTCTTTAAATCAAAATAATGTCCAGATTTGTCCACAGTAGGCGTTTGAGGCCAGATCTGGCCTTTGGAGGCTAGATCTGCCTTAGATCTTTTTTTTTTTTTTTTTAATTTTATTTCGATTTGAACGCTGAACCTGCAAGAAACCAGCTAGATCTGAAGATATACACACCAAGGAAGGATTAAACCCTTACAGTCTTGAAAAATTCACAAATATACAAACTAGTTTACAGATTTAAAACCCTGATGGCCAGATTTGAATCCATTTCAGCGCAATTTTTTAGAGATTTAAAATTTTAGTGAGAGGCACAAGCCCTAGAAAATTATGCGAAACCACAAATTTCATAAGATAGACTTGGAATTTAACAAATAATGAGCTTTTCAGATTTATGTTTATTGAGAGTTGGCTGGTCCAACTGAAGACTTCCCCAGACGCTCAATCTTAAAAAATTTCCCTGCATACTTAGATCTGAATCTTAGATTGATAGAGATTTAAGAAAACAACATGAGATCCTTTAGAAAAATCAAAATGTCATTTTATAAACCCAGAAAACTGCACAAGATATCTATATGCAGATTAACCATGAAAACCATCAACCATAAAATGCAAAAACAAAGTAGCAGAGTTTAGAGACAATTCACCACATAGATCCGAGAAGGAACATCAAAATTTGTAATCCCAAAGTCTTTATGCTTTATTTCTCAAAAAATTTACAAGTGCTTCTAAGAACAAATGCACGATTCTAAGATCGGATGACTCAAGACTAACAAAGACCTCTAAATTTATAGGACAAAATCTCTAACGGCTAGTTTGGATGATCCTCGTCAAAATAATCTCAACCGTCCAAAAGATTTAATTATTTTTTAATCCGGAGCGTTGAAATTAAAATTTTGGGGAAAAAACGAATTTATCATTTAATTCAATTTTAATTAACTCAAAAATATTATTTTTGAGTTAATTGCTCCAAAATTTTGACTTTGACTTAACCACCAAGGCCCAAGGGTCCAAAATTTCTTAAAATTCTCAATATTCCCTTGGCTTGGGGCTTTCAAAATCATTTTCCAAGGACCCACAAACTTTGTCTTTAAAGATTTAACCCTAACTTAGGACCCTAAATTAATTAAATTTCTGGTTTAAGATTTTATTAATTAATTGACCAGAAAATTTAATTAATTGACTAAGAGGGGATTATAATTATTTTTCCAACCCTTTTTTACATGAGATAATACATTTACATACATGAAGGGGGAATACCCATTCGTATAGATCCTCAAATAGATACCCAGTTCTGCCACTCAAAACATGATCTAGTAGACCAAGTAGCTCATACTACTTTTACAGGGACTCGATAGAAACACTAGGACTCACTTAGTATGCTGATGATAAAATCCACCCTAGCTTTGAGGTGAGGCTGGAGGGAAAAATTCTGCCGATCACTTTCGTGAATCAGTGAGACAAAAAACCTCCTAGGATAGAAATCATCAACAACATACTAGACTTACGTAGGTTGTTACATACATTGACGGTCTTACTTAGATCATTTACATCATTACATGCAGAATGGGTTTACATCATTTATAACAGAATGTCGATTGATGATGGAATCTGAATGGCGTGACCACGTCGAACATGACGAATCCCATTTGAAAAAATGGGGGTGTACTGCTATGGGGTAGTTGACAAAGTGTGGTCAACACTTTGTAATATCAATTTGTTGAACTTCCATTATCACTCTTTTATGATTGTCATTCATTTCTTGTCTTCATTTTTCAGCAATTTATCCTGAGTATATATCCTCTGCTTTTCCAACTTTTTTCTTTGAAGGTCTTGTAGGATTTCTATTCCCCCCCCCCCGGTTTTCAGTTTCACCTTATTTCTCCATTTAGTTAAATGTCCGTTCCCATAGCCTTACATTCAACAAGCTAGAAAATAAATATTTTCTGAAAACACAAATTCTGGAAAATTTTCACAGTGCTGGAAATTACATAAATAAAAATCAGCAGACTAAAACAACCACACAAAACATTTTAACACAGTGATTTTTGGTCAACATGACCCTGGAAAAACCACCTAAAACCACCTACAACTCTTGGGGAGAACCAGTTCGAAAGCTTCTCTTTATTTTCTAAATATTGCTTTTACAGTGATGCAGAAATTTACACAGCAAAAAAAATATAGCAACTTCGAGACAGAACTTATCTCGAAAACCATGCCAAACTCCACCTCGGTTTCTGTGCCCACAAAACAGAAAAATTACAACAGAAATTACAGCCTTCAAAACTGTACGAACAGCCTCGAAAACAGTGCCGGAATGGCTGTACGGCCTCTCTCGAAATCTTCAGTTTTCTGTCCTCGAAATTCGTGCCCACTTGCCTCGAACTTCGTGCTCTGCCCTGCTGTACGGATTTGCTGAAAGTTAGTGCTGCTGCCCTCCTTCTTCTCCCTGCTCAGAAAATTCTCTTCAGCTTTCTCCTTCTTCTTCTCTCAATCTTCTCATGAAAGAATTAATGAATGAATGACCATTTCTCTCATTTTCCTCTAATAGAACTTTAAGTGACTTTTGGGTTATCCCCAAATCCAATGGCTAAAATAACTTTAGATCTAGGGCTAAGATTCAATGCTCTTTTAAATCCCACTTCTATTTTTTAATTCACCCCACTTTAATAAAGACCCACTTAGTCATTTATTTCCAAAGTCACTTTTTTTTTCTCTATTTTACATTAACTTTATTAAAGCCACTTTAAAATTAGACTTTACTAACTTTTTCACTTAAAGTCACTTTTAAATTAGATTTGACTTTAGGAGAAAAATTAAATTATTTTGGACACTTTTCCCTAGGCCAAAGATCAAAGCCTTAGAGAACCACCTATCTTCCGGTAACCAAATTTCAACACTCCCTCTTACTGAGGAAGGTGTTTCTCACCACACCCATCTTGTCTCTGAAGTAGACATGTTTGCCTCGTGGTAAGGCTTTGGTAAGAATATCTGCAACCTGTTCATCAGTGGGAATATACTTGAGTTTCACAGCTCCCTTCTGCACATAGTCTTTGATGAAGTGATATATGATGTCGATATGCTTTGACCGATCATGAAATACTGGATTCTCCGTGAGTTTAATGCAACTCTGATTATCACAATAAATCACTGAAGGTCTCAACGGCTGACCAAATAAACCAAATAACATCTTGCGAAGCCAGATGGCCTCACAACTAGCTAGACTGGCTGCCATGTACTCTGCTTCCGCTAAACTCAATGCTACTGACTGCTGCTTCCCACTGAACAACGACACCACTGCCGAACCCAACCCAAAACAACACCCTGAAGTGCTCTTCCTATCAGAAGCACAACCTGCCCATTCAGAATTAGTGTAACCTTCTAATCTCACTCCATACCCCTGCCTGTAGTCCAGACCATACTCCACTGTCCCCTGCAAGTATCGCAAAATGTGTTTTGCAGCAACCCAGTGAACCTTCCTAGGCTCACACATAAACTGACTCATCATGTTGACTGCAAAACATATATATGGTCTGGTGTTGACCAAATACATCAAGGAACCAATCAGCGATCTGTACAATGTGGGATCCACCAACTCGGAATCCGAAGCATGAAGCTTCTTCCAGTTGGTGATCATCGGTGTCGACATGGGTTTACAATCCTCCATGTGAAATCTGCCAAGGATATCCACAATATACTTCCCCTGCCCCAGGAAGAAATGCCCCTCCTCCTGCCACACCTCCAAACCCAAAAAGTAATGCATCAAGCCGATGTCCTTCATCTCAAACTCCGACACAAAATCTCTCTTGCAGTGCTCTATGAGTCTCTTTGCACGCATAATGACCAAGTCATCCAAATACAACACCAGAATGAGAGGCTCCTCACCTATCACAATGAAGTATAAGTTCGGATCTGCCTCACTCTTTGTGAAACCCATCTCCTGCAAGTATGTATCTATCCTGGAGTACCAAGCTCTGGGAGCTTGCTTCAGGCCATAAAGGGCCTTCTTCAGTCCGCACACATGGGACTCCTTCCCATGCACCTCAAAGCCCTGTGGCTGCTCAATGTACACCTCCTCCTGTATGAAGCCATTGAGAAATGCGGTCTTCACATCCATCTGGTGGATCTTCCAACCCATCTCTACTGCTATCGATATAATGGAGCGAATCGAAGTATATCGAGCCACGGAAGCGAAGGTCTCCTCATAATCTACTCCCTCTACTTGGGAGAACCCTTTAGCCACAAACCTCGCTTTGAATTTCTCAATGCTGCCATCTGCAACATGCTTTACCTTGTAAAGCCATCTGGAAGTAACCACGGATTTGCCCTCAAGCCTTGGCACCACCTCCCAAACATCATTCTTCATGATAGAAGAATACTCCTCCTACATGGCCTCTCTCCAGACCTGCTAGCTAGTTGCCTCCTCATAGCTAGAAGGTTCAGAGTCAATGATGTTGGCAACCATTGCCATATAGCTACAAAACCTCTCAGGTGGTCTGCTCTCTCTGACCAGCCTCTTAGGCACAACAACAGATGTGGCCTCTCTCAAGGTATCCTGAAGCCACTTGGGCTTCCTCTTCCCTGAGTACACCTCTCCCTCTAGAGAATGAAACTCCTCCTCCTCATCAAAAGTCTGAACTCCTGATTGTCTGTTTGCTGTCCTCCTGCCTGCACCTGAACCTGTAGACGCTGAAGTACCATGTGAACTGTCCATCAGTGGACTCCCTAGTGAACTGCTCTGTGGACTGCTCTACATGCTGCCCGAAGCACCACCCCTCTGACTCTACGAGCCACTGCTCACTGACGAACCTGACATCGTCATCGATGTACCTTCGGATCCTCCTAATCCTTGCCCACTGGATCTCTGTGACTGACTCAACTGCTGCTGAGGGTTTGGCTGATCCAGATACTCTAACTCTCGTGACCTCGTGAAAGCCCGGTCCTCCTCAAATCTCACATCCCGCTTGACAACAACTTTCCTCGAAGCAGGAATATAGACCCGAAAGGCTTTCGAGGTCTCACTATAGCCCACAAAGATACCCTTCTCTGCGGTGGGCTCTAGCTTGGTCCTCTTCTCCTTGGGTACGTAGGAGTATGCAATACACCCAAAGATACGGAAGTGACCAACATCAGGTTTCTTCCCAGAAAAAGCCTCCTATAGAGTCACATGCCCCAAGGCATGATGCGGACCCCTGTTCTGAAAGTATACAACAGTATTGCAGGCCTCTGCCCACAAAAACAAAGGTAACCCTTGATCATGTAACATGGCTTTGGCAGCCCCAATGATGGATCTGTTCTCACTCTCCGCAACCTCGTTCTACTGGGGGTTGTAAGGAACTGTGAACTCCCTCCTAATGCCTGCCTCTGCACAGTACTCAACAAACTCTCCAATGGTGTACTCACCTCCATTGTCCGACCTCAGGGACTTGATCTTCCTACCTGTCTGTGTCTCCACAAGAGCTCTAAACTCCTGAAACCGCTTGAAGACTTCACTCTTGGTCTTCAAGAAATAAATCGAGGTCCTCTTGGAGTGATCATCAATGAATAAAACATAATACTCATATCCACTCAAGGAAACATGAGACATCCGATTGCTCACATGTGAATGAATCAAATCAAGTATCCCAGTCGCTTTTCTGTCACCATTGGGAAAAGGGGATTTGGCAAACTTTCCCATCGCACATCCTCTGCATGTATCAATGTGATCAATACTGAAATCTGACACACTTGTAGTGATCTCCCGCAATGTCCTCAAGGCTCCATGATACATGTGCCCCATCCTGCGGTGCCGAATCTCACACAGCTCAGAACTGCTAGCTCTGTTGTCGGTACTACTGCTCAATGCCATAAGGGGCTGAAATGCAAACTTGTACACCTTTGCATGGCGTACACCTATCACTCTAGCTGAATCAGCTAGAGTACCCCTGGGATATATCAGCACCTATCCTCTCCTGACCAATATGTCATACCCTCTGTCCTCCAATGCTGAGACAGATATGAAGTTCTTCCTCATCCCTGTCACATAAAGAACATCTGACACCTTCAATGGAGGTTTGGGTTCCCTATCAAATGTCAGTGTCCCCACATCGACTGCTCTAACAACACTATCATCACCGAGTACTACCTCTATATCAGTGCCACTCTCTGAAAGCTCTGAGAAGTACTCACAGACTCCTGTCATATGACGTGAAGCCCCACTGCCCACATACCAGATACCCGAAGATGCTCCGCTAGTCGAGGGAAATGCATGCTCCCTTTGAACCTCCGTGGCAGGTGATCCTGCACTAGTGGACTCACAAGCACTGAACCCAAACTCTCGGTCAAATCTATCTGAAAAGTCCTCAATCTCTGCTGACGCTGCCATGGTCTGGTTCTTCCCCTTCTTCTTCTTCTCTGGACACACAATTGCATAGTGTCCCATCTTCTGACAACTCCAACACTTCACCTTGGAGTAGTCCTTCTGCGTGTTCTCCTGTTTACCTTTACCTTTGCCTTTGCCCCCACCACCACTTGTGGAAGCATGCTTCTTGCCTTTGTCTCTCTTGCCTTCGACTAACAATGCTACATCCTCATCCTGCTCAACTGGCTTGACTGCCCCAAGCTGACTCTTCATGATCTCTGTCTGAATGCAATCATCCCAAAAACTCTCCCATGAGGGAAGGGTCTCACGTGCACAAACCCCATCAACAAAATTCAGCCATGAAGTAGGAAGGCCATTCACTGCAATTCACACCAACTCAGTGTTTGGAATGACCTCTCCAACTGCTGCCAATGCATCTCTCACATTAATTATCTTTGTGAGATAACCAGTTGCACTATCATTCTTCCCCATCTTAATGGTCTTCAGCTTCTCCCTTAAGACCATCTTTCTGTTCTCATTGGTACTTTGGTAGAGATTGGTCAAGGCAGACCACATCTCATGAGCATGTCTCTTTCCTCTCACCTGAGGAATCACATGGTCTTTAATACCATCCAGAATCAACTTTTTTCCCTTGTTATTCTTTTTATTAAATGCTGCTAACTGAGTAGCGTCAGCAGGTACATTAACAGGCTGTTGTTGGGTATGAACCATGATATCCCAGACTTCTCCCCCCTCAAAGAGGCTCTGCATTCTCTCTCCAAATGCTGTAATTACTATGCCCATCCAACTTATCCTCCACCCTAAATCCCAATGACATCCTTGCTATCCTAAAAATTGAAAATAACACTGCTGTAGTAAAGATAAAATTTCTGTGTGAAAAATCAGCTTGCTGGAATTTTCTGAGTGAAAAATCAGCAACCTGTAATTTTTCTCTTTGCTGTCCCAAACTGCACTTTCAGCACCCAAGCTCCGATACCATGTAGAATTTCTATTTTCCCACCCCGGTTTTTAGTTTCACTTTATTTCTCCATTTAGTTAAATGCCCTTTCCCATAGTCTTACATTCAACAAGCTGGAAAATAAATATTTTCTGAAAACACAAATTTTGGAAAATTTTCACAGTGCTGGAAATTGCAGAAATAAAAATTAGCAGACTAAAACAACGACACAAAACATTTTAACACAATGATTTTTGGTCAACATGACCCTGGAAAAATCCCTTACAACTCTTGGGGAAAACCGGTTCGAAAGTTTCTCTTTATTTTCTGAATATTTCTTTTACAGTGATGCATAAATTTATACAGCGAAAAAATTACAGCAACTTTGAAACAGAACCTATCTCGAAAACCGTGCCAAAATCCACCTCAGTTTCCGTGCCCACAAAATAGAAAAGTTACAACAGAAATTACAGCCTTCAAAACTGTATGAACAACCTCGAAAACAGTGCCAAAATGGCTGTACGGCCTCTCTCGAAATCTGCAGTTTTCTCACCTTGAAATTCTTGCCCACTTGCCTCGAACTTCGTGCTCTGACTTGCTGTACGGATTTGCTGAAAGTTAGTGCTGCTGCCCTCCTTCTCAATGCTCAGGAAATTCTCTTCAGTTTTCTCCTTCTCCTTCTTTCAATCTGCTCATGAAAGAATTAATGAATGAATGACCTTTTCTCTCATTTTCCTCCTTTAATAGAACTCTAAGTGACTTTTGGGTTATCCCCAAATCCAATGGTTGAAATAACTTTAGATCTAGGGCTGAGATTAAATGCTCTTTTAAATCTCACTTTCTATTTTTTAATTCACCCCACTTTAATAAAGACTCACTTAGTCATTTGTTTCCAAAGTCACTTTTCCTTTCTAATTTTACATTAACTTTATTTCAAGTCACTTTAAAATTAGACTTTGGTAACTTTTTCACTTAAAGTCACTTTTAAATTAGATTTGACTTTATAAATTTATAAAGTCACTTTTGGAGAAAAAATAAATTCTTTTGGACACTATTCCCTAGACCAAAGATCAAAGCCTTAGGGAACCACCTATCTTCCGGTAACCAAATTTCAACAGGTCTAACTTTCTATGTAACTCTAACAATCTCAATTGGAGTAGAATTTGGAAACTTTACACAGTTTTCAGTTCCTTTACTTGTTGTTACATCAACATCAAATGATTCTTCTTCTTCTACTAAATTTAAATTATCCTGCTTAAGAATTCTCAACTCATTAAGTACAGTATATACCTTTTCTTCATGTCTTAACTCATATCTGTTATTCAAATCTTTATTGTTACCAGCTCCAATGTTTTGTTGCATATTTCCATTAGACCTTTCTGTCTCCTTTTGTTTCGGAAATCTTGTTATTTCAGTCTTAATCTGAACAGATTTTAGATTCTGCTCTTCTTAATAAACTCTAAAGTTTGTTCATCATCATGTGATGTACCTGCAATCATACACAATTCATTAATATTAAAACCAAGAAGCTTTTCAACCTCAGTTGATATTCCAGTCATACACTCTTCATCAGAATTATCATCATAGTTCACAGATTCTCTACTATATTCTCTTTTAATTTCTTTATCACTTTCTTCGGCAACTGTCTTTTGATGTATTTCAACTTCTTCGAATTGTTCTGAACTATTTCAATAATCTATGAGATCTTTCTCATTGTCCTCTTCACCCAGAATTTCACCCTGTTCTGGTCTACAAATGGAAACTTCCATTTCTGACTCTGCTTCTTTGAGTTTTTATACCAACCACTTCATTTGTTTCTGTCCTAGCCTTCTATGTAGTTTAGACCATTTCATTGTCCTTTTCTTCAAGACCCAACCTTACCTTTGGTTTTCCTGTATCAACATTGTTAACACATCAAATTCTTTTCGTATTTCAGCTATTTCTTTTCCAAGCTCCTCTTGACTCATCTGTTTCCTACAGATTTCTTTAGCACCTTTTTCCTTCATCTTGTAGCCTTCTTCTGAACTTTCCATATGAATTTCCACCTTCACTTCTATGTGAGATTCTATACCTGTAACCAATCAACTACCTTCTGAATTGATCTCTTCACCAAACTTCTCCTCTCTCTGGTTTCTAAGTCTTTCTTAGAACTTATATTGAGCAATCTTGCTCTCTTGCTGGTTACTACACTCACTTTTCTTAAGGACTCCTTTGTCCCTGTCTATTCCAAGCCTCAGCTGGAATAAGGTTCTGCTACAATTTCTAAGAACTTCCAAAAGTCCTTCCTATAGTTTTTACTACTGTAGTCTTGTGCCAAACTTTGCCATTCATTCAACTGCTGCAAACTTTCATACCATTGTAATAAATTTATGTCTCAGTTGATTGTCTCCTGCAACATGCAACTTATTTGAACTGTTTCAATCTGAAAAATATCATTAGTTAATCAAAACTTATGCATACCATCTTTCCAACATCACCTGTCTTTAGTATCTCCTTATCTACTGATCTTTCTTCAAAACCTCTGTTATCTTTGCTATGACTATCAATAGTCATCTTTGTTCTCTATCTTCATGAGTTCTTCACTCGTTCACTGTGAGCTACACTAAGCCTCTGCAATAACAAGTCCTTGTTACAACTTACCTCACCAATCTTCTCTCTGGATCTGGTCTTTTGGCAAACATTAGTCCCTTCAATAGAACCTTCTTTTGAGCATTTCTCTCTGCTCCTTTTAGGCTTTAACTCATATGTGCCCTTGAGAACACAATTGTACCCTTTATCCAATATCTATTGGAATTCTTCAAGGTTCCGCTCTACTTTGATTTCATTCAAAAATCCTTACTAGCTTCCTTCATCACTTTTTTTAAGGTTGTAATCTTCTTTTACTGAGATACTTCATTAGCTGCAACTATCAATCTTCAATCTGTTTTTAACCTGCAAAACTCAAACCAGAGTTAATATAAACATTATTTGTGCAATTTCACAAGGTATTATGCCTCCACTCTTCAACATTCGAATGGATCTCCATTCTTCTCTAGAAACCAACCATTGCTTGCCAAATTTTACTGTCTGACTTTTCTTTCTGTTTGGGGTGGTCACTATCCCTTCATAAACAAATTTCTCAATTTGTCCTTTCAATAATTTGATCCACTTCTCTCAAAGTAGATTTTCTCTTTTATCTCTTCACTCAATCAGATTCAAATCTGATTCTTCTCTTGCTTCCTGTCATCATCATTGTACCTATATACATACTTTCATAACTCTGTTCTTATTTCCTTTCACATAATCTTTTATTTTGCTCTGATACCAAAATTGATGCAGCCTAAGCTGCAGTTACCCACATTATGCATATAATATGTATGTCCCAAGAATTACAATTTCTATATAAATTCTTTCATGACAAAAACCACTTAAGCAAACTGTTCACCGAAATCTTTTCTCCCACATATCCAAGGTTTAAACCCTTCATCATTCAACTCAAGCGGAATATTAACCATTATTTGATTTATTAAGCGAAAGCATTAATCTTACCCTTATGTCTTTTGATTAGCAGAGTCTCATTCTTTCCAATCTTACCATAACTTTGTTAATTTTAATTATCCGTAGGCATATAACATATACAGGCTTTGTGGTCAACGCTAAACCCAATCATTAATCATAATACATTTAAAGCTTTCTATTCCGCTTTATTTCTGTTATAATTCTTATATAACAGAAATTACTCATAAACTATCAGAATACACTTACACTTCACCAATCCTATCGCTTTGCACGGATGCCAATGCTGACTCAACGTTTCCATCTCTACCGTCGATTCAATCTACTTCTAATCCGATGGATATTGCATTCCAACTAGCACGACCTTTACAACTTTGAACTCATGCGATATCGGTGGTTTTCTTCGCCCCGTCAAATGCTATGTGTCACTTCTTGAGGTAAATTGCACGGAATAGAATAATACTGTTTACTATTTTCTAATGGTGCGATATACCATTTGTGCTTTGAAAGAGCACTCTACTCACTGACTCACAGTTCTAGATATAACTTAAGGTTCCAACTGCGTCAAATACCCGGATTTTAAAAAGGATTTATTTGCTCAAATACACAAATCTAAAGTGACAACTCTTAACGCTTTGACGGATCATCATCCTTATTCCGCTATGTAGTGCACACTGAATCTCCATTGAATGGTCACGTTATTTTATTGGGTCACCATCGATCCATTTTGTGATCGATGGTTGATCTTTGACATACGCAAATCCATATCGAATTCAAACTTGTTCACTACAAAATGAGTACTTGATTTCTTTGAAATACACAGTTTCACAAATTCATGAAGTTTATACCTCGGATATATAATGACAGAAAATCACGTTTCCAAACACAGATTTCAATTATTGTCGAATAACAAAGCTTGTATGCATCAGATCACTCTCTCGGCACTTGGCGTTACATGTTCTCTGACCTCTCTCTGTTTTCTCATCTGCACGCTTTATTATACAACATTTCTACAATTTATAAATCCATTTCTCAATATTCAGTACATAACTCAGAAATTGAGTTCTCTATATTAATAAACAAACATTTACAAAAATAATTCCATTCTGGCCTGATCTTCTCTATCAGTGGCCTCTTCACCTATTCTCTGACCCGTAGGCTTTTCACTCGAAACCTTTTCTATGTATCTAAATCATGAATCTCTCCTTTTATTCCTTGAGGTTTACAATTTTTATACAAAAGGTTCTGTGAACCAATTTTGGTTCAGATCCTTAATAATTTCAACTAACCCCTAAGAATCCTTTCAATCCCATAAATCATGAACTAATTCCTAATTTAACATCTATAATTAATTTCCAAATCTCCAAATCCCTATGAGCTCTCAACGGTCCTAATTCTCTTATGTTCTTCAACATTCGAGAACATTTACAAAATTCCTCTCCATATTTAATTAATCCTTATTCTAAATATATCTCATTAAAATCATGCAAAAACATTAATAATTACACTAATTTAATACATAGGAAACCAACTTTTTTAAAACACAAGACCCCCTATGTCTACTAAAATACAATGAAATTTCTGAGCCGGATGCTCTTGCATCATTCAGGCATCCAAATTGTATTCAGATTTTCATTGCTGCGTAATAATAAAACCCTCATTGTTGCACCGGTTTTCCCAAGTTGGGTTTTTCAGGGGACATATGTTCAAAAAATAATGGTATCATATTTTATGTGTGTGCTAGTATTTTCTCAATTTCCAGCGCTATTTAATTTCCGCAAAATTTTATTAGTGAAGATTGCAATGTGTTTATTTTGATATTGTCGTAGCAATAAAATGAATACCTTCACAACAGATCATAAGGTTAAACCACATGAAGCACATGATGGGATCAAATAGGCACATAATGCCTTGGGCATTCATAATTTTATTTTTTATTTTTCCTTTTGACTTACGAACATGTTCAATGAGGCCAACAACTAGCTCTGACAGGTCAATAAAGTTACATAACCTTCAATAAATGTTTTGATGCAAATATAATAAACTGGAGGGTATGAGGATAACTCATGGACCCATTGTAAATATTAGGTATATTCAAGTTCCTATAAACCATAGTAAGGAAAAATATTGTCTTTTGTGGACCATAATAACGCTTGAACTAAGTTCTGTATCCAAATAAAAACCAAGACAGTGGAAAAAAAGATACACCAATGAAACTTAAGGAATTCATAAGGTCACTGAAGCTTTTCAATTCTTGAAATAATACTTACTTGAAATTTTCTTTGTAAAGGACCACTTTATAGTAAATGGGAAAAAACTAAAAAGGTATCAAGGAAATATTTGCAGACTTGAAATCAAAACTTGATAAGTTGTGTAAATAAGCATGTAATCAATAACTAAAATTGTCCAAAATTTCAAATTTCTGGTTGCCTGTAGTGAGTTAAATTCTTGTTAGTACCAAGTTTATGGAAAGAAAAAAATGAGCTAGTTACTGTTAGAATCTCAAATCCCAGGTGATATATATTTGCCTTCTTGTCTCGGTAGTTGATTATCCTTCCTCATAGCGCAGTTGTAACAACATATCCATGCCTCAATATATGTTTGCAACATTGATAGCAAATGAAGCTAGCCATAACAATAATTTGCTTTGGGAGGAGTGTTGTTGTTATGTAGATAATTTTGTAGGGGAAGGAAGCATGCACACATGTACCATCATTAGTTAATTTCCTATTTTAGATTTAGATAATGCCCAATTATCTATGAGAAAAGTGAATGTTGTAGGGCACATATCCCAATAAGGTCGTGCATTAGTTTGTCTTCAGTTCAGAGGCTCAGTGCATGCATGCAATGACCTATTATTCTCCAGTTGAGCACACTATTTCTAGAAGCATTATCCATGCATGAAGGTGCACTCACCTAGGATATTATGGTTAGGTTTTAACACCATCACCTAAGGTGCATCACTAGATGTATGTAACAATCCCCAACCACCCAATTGAGGGAAATTACCCCTGAACTCTGCCCTCGATGCCATAAATTTAGCATTTCTTTAGCCTATATGGGAAGGTAGTTCAATGTTTTCTCTAAAGCTCTTTTCGGCAATATTTTCCTAGGCAATATGTTGCTAGATTTGGAACAGGAGAACAATTCACCTGCATTATGAAGCATTACCTCTATTGAAGCATTACCTCATGGTAAAAGGATTGTTGGCTATAGTGAGTCCTTCAAAGTTTATAAGACCTACATTCTGTTAGAAAAACAAGACAATAGTGAGTTGAAACATGAAATTTGATGAGAAGGCTTGGTCCTCCAAGTCTTAAGGGCATCTTGGAAAGGTTGAGGAGGAAGAGATAGTTGTTGTTCCAAATGCTTCTCCACAGATTTAAGGGAAATTAGATTTAGATCAAAAAATTTCCAATGCAAACACAGTGCATGCATGTCACACCCTCACATTGCATAAGACACAGGAGCAAGTTGGAGCTCCAAAGACTTATTTTCAAGTGAGTCATCCTCCTCATTAAAAACCACAAGATCTGAAATGGAATGACTAGAAACAATGATTGAACCCAGATGGTTGTAGAAGATGAAGCATGTGGTTAACAAGAGTATATAGAGGTACAATGCTAGATCCATTGGATGAAGATTTTTAGAAAGAGGTTACTTCTGGTATTTGGTGAATAACCAACCTCGTATTTTCTTTTTTCTTTGTAATAAATAAATTGAGGTAGTTCAAGACAAATTCAATAACTACTGCAAATCATTTGATTTACTATTTGAAGGGAACATTTCATTATCGGTTAAGGTATGTTGAGGATGGAAATTGATGTTGCATATCTTTGTGGATTCAAAATACCAAGGTGATGCTAGTGCTAGGAAGAGCATATCATAATTTGGTACCATTTCCCGGAAGATAAGTTCAAGAGGGGAGCAACGGTTCTTGAGTATTTTCCCTTGAATTTGGAAGTTGTACACATTTTGACTAAGCCCTTGTTAAAGGGGAAGTTTGAGATGTTGAGGGAGAGACTAAGCTTGGTGGAGAACACATTCTCACAAAGAGGTAGTCTTACACATTTTTTCCTTGTTTGCTCAGTAGTTAATTCTCCTTCCTCATAGCATGAGAATGATAATATGTCGATACCTAGGAGAAAAAAATCCTTTCCATTATATTTGAGTGGAGAATTGATGGCCGATGGAGTTAGGAACAACACTAGTTTACTTTGAGACAAGTGTTGTTGTCTAAGTTGCATGATATAGTGAAATAGAAATGCATACATACGAAACAAATTGTTGGAAACATGACCCCCCCCCCCCCAAACAAAAAAAAACAGGGAAATCGAGCAAGTGCTAAGAGACCCAAGGCCCAACAAAAACATGCTACAACAAATACCTACATATTATCGCATTAAAATAAGATAAAAAAATCATGTCAAAACCAAATTTTGTTTAAGTGATAAGTAAAATTTACTAGGGTCATGATTAAATGCTAGTTCCAAACCGTCATACATGACAAAAACATTGCAACCACCCCAATCTTGAAACCCCAAAAACTATTAAGTCTATTGGATTTTGAATGGAATATAAAATTTTACTTTCTCCATATGAAAATGAGGTTGGAACCACTCTCCAACATCCCATTTTTTTTTTCTTTAAGAAGGTACCTTTCCTTGTGATGAGGATGATGTGTTTAAAGCATCCTTACACCATCCTGCTATCATTCCCCAATGTATGAGTCTTGAGGATAATCAATGCATATTTATTGCCCTTTCTCAATATGGTCCTTCTAATGAACAACCAAGATGTTGAGAATTTCCATGCCAGTCGTCTCCTTTCTTATGCCCATCCCAACATGTCCCCACAAGTTTGAGAAGAATCACTTGCCTAAGGAAGTATCTAATAAAGTAAGAAGAAATGTTTGGGCTTTGATCATATAATTCTCTATAGTCAAGCTGGAAGGCATGATCCAGTGGTGTGGGTATGGCTCACCTTTTCCCTCATCTCTTTCTTCATCTATGGCCCCTTTCCACAGATGCATGACTGTATTATTTTCCCACCTCCCACCCTTGTACCTCATTGTACCAATCCTGCAAAGGGAGATGTGGTATTTCATTTCCCTATCTCATATTCATTCATAAGTGCAAGAGTTATTTCATTGATCTAATGATATAAATGGTTACATTAGTTATATCACTATACTTGACATCCACATGTTATGCATGGTAGTGTAGGTGCCTTGCATAGTCCTTTTGCATAACTAATATCATCATATTATGTTATCAAGCTAGATTATTATGCATGTATATTAGAACATGCATCTTATATTGTTGGGAAAAATACTGAGAGGGCAAGGGGGGGGGGGGGGGGTTTGAATCAATATTTAGGACTTAATCAAAACTTTTTTACTTTTCCATTCACTAAAACCCATACGCTACTTTGCTGAAGCTAACTAGCGTATACACGCGGATATCTTTCATAAAACTCGCATATACACAGAGATCTTGTTATGCCATTAATTCTTCACTTATATCATTCCATCATTCATTCATTAGATGTTCAATAAACTGTAAACATGTGCAGTAAGAACAGAATAAATCATCACACATAAGCAACACACATGAAAAGCAGGATTTTAGGTGGAAACCCAAGTCGGGAGAAAACCACCGCTATCGTTGTCTCAGCCTTCAATATTTTATTATAGAGAAAACATCTTACAACATATGTGCTGGCGCAGCCTCCTGCCAGCACGCAGGCACCCACCTGTGCTCGTTTACCAGCCTCTCCTGGAAGGGAGCTACGACCGCCTGCTCTCGTTTATCAGCCTCTCCTAGAAGGGAGCTACGACCCCCTGATCTCATTTACCAGCCTCACCTGGAAGGGAGCTACAACCCCCTGACTGAAGGCTACAACCCTCAGCACCACCATGGACCACGTTTCATCAATTTCACACTGGATCCAAAAGCTTCCTTTAGAACACAACTTGCAGGCCACTTTTCATCATATTTTCAGACTGGACCCACTCCATACATTTGAGCTCAATCATACATCATCAACAGATAGCAGTAACATAGCAGAACAAATCAGACATTTGATACTTCATACTTCAGCAAACCCTAATCTTCATACGCGCTTTCCTTTCACTGATCCTGCGTATATACGCGCCTTCGACCATACAAAACCGTGTATACTTGTACATATTACGTAGCTAATTTTACTCGCTTCATACGCGCTTTCTTCAAATAAACCCGCGTATATATGCGCTTACCCGCGAGCGAACTAAACAGACATTTCTTCGCAGATTTAGGTTGCAATTCTTCGTGGAAATACATCACTCGCATTTTACCTTTACTTCTCGTATGATACCGCTCTATCTCGCATCTAATCATTCCATGTTGCATCTAGTGTATACAAATACATTCCAGATCTAGATTCCCTTCTTCATCATTTCTTCATTGGTGCATCATACATTCAGATCTTTCATTCAACTGTAACCCTTTCCATTCAGATATGCTTTAGAGAGAAGTATTCATTCAAGCTCAGACTTCTTGCACACATTTGTATAATGAATTTCTTCTCCTTATATAGGTTTACCCTTTATCAATACCATGAGCCAAAACCACATTACTTTCGATGGTATTCCTGGACGGGGTCACATAGACGAATCATTACTCAATACAATGGGTCAATACCATGGTGGTTACCCCTGGTTTAACATATTTAGAGCGCTTTTGCCCATACGTGACTTGGCACGTTATTTCCCGCGTGCATACGCTACTTTGTCTAGACAAATCCGCGTATGCCTTGAGACATACTCTTTTCATCATGTTCTAGCACATACTGACATTCCTTCCATCATTACCTTCTGTACTCATTGTATATACATCATATTTACATCATTTAACAAGTTCATCAAGACATATTCCATCAGGGATAGCTTCATCAGGTAGGTTGCCATCATCTTCGTCAAGTGGGTTGTCATCAAGGACAACACTCAGCATCATATTGCCAACAATCTCCCCCTTTGGACTTGATGGCAACCACGATGGTCTTTGATCACCACAACAGATAGATACATTAAGAATACAATGACACCATTTCACTCTTGACACCATTCTTTCTCTTTATTCAAACACCATGTCACTCTCCCCCTTTGACATCAAGGGCAAAGGGCTGACCAAAACCAACACAAGGTTTTTTTCTCCTCTTGTAGAAGGAAGTGTTATGTAGATCTGATGTACACTAAAGTGACCATGCTCCCCCTGAGTTCATGCTGAACCTACAAACATATTTTCCAATGAAGTACATGACTCTATGACCTTCCTATCACCAATGACTCATACTTACATCAAAGATCCATCCAAGTGGATTTACATATGAGACTCAAATACCCAACCAAGTGGGTTTACACATCTCAACTCAACTACCCAACCAAGTGGGTTTACAAATTTGACTCAGCTACCCAAACAAGTGGGCTTACAAATTTTGACAAGTCCTTACATGACTGAATATTACAATTTTACATCATGGGTCTCAACAAGACCTTTTTATCAAATTACAAGTATGACTTTTTATGACCAATACCAGAAAGACCTCAAGAGAGAGATCATATTTCAGAATCATCATAATGCCAACAATGCATTATACTCAGCAAGACTAGTGCTCCCCCTGAAAATGTGCATCAAACATCCTTTCCATATGTCCAAGGCTCCTCCTTAGCTTGTGCAATCTGAATACTTTTAACAGCAAGTCATCAGCAACAATCTCTGCATGATGTCCGGATCTCCGAATCATAAGACTTCCATCATATCCAAAAGATATTCTTCATCAAATAAGCAATCCGGGCTCATCCATAATCTTCAACATAAGAAACCATGTATCATTTCATTAACATGAGTATAACCAGAATAATGTTAACAGTACAATCATTAGCAGTCAGACTGATGCTCCCCTTGAACCTTTGCTCCTGATCTTCAGCTGTCATCCCAATTCTCTTATCATCAATGCATATGCGACTGTGTCTGCTGGAACTCACGTGTATACACAGCTTTAGTTCATTGAACCCGTGTATGGAAAGTGAATTATAGAAAATTTCACATTCCTCCATCTCCCCCTGAATTTGTCCTTCCTGTACCTGTCTTCTTCATATCAGATGCTCTGTCAACAATAATCATAACCAAATTTGCCAAATCAACCATGAGAATCATCATACATCGCTCCCCCTGTGACGATACATTACTAAGATCCATAATGTATCTCACATCACTTCTGCAGTCATTAAGAGAAGTAAGTTTCAGAAGCTGATGATTGCAGTAGGGTCAATATTCCCTACGTTTCTGACCGGTCCTCCTTCTTTTTCCAAATTTGCTTGAACTTTCTAATTGTGTGCTGAAAATTTTCCACTTTCTTAGATCTGTTCAACCTGCATTCTTTTTCTACATGTCCATACTTGTTACAAGAATAACATCTCATGTGTCCAGAGAAATAAGCATAAGAATCATAATGAATATTTCTAATCTTTCTTCTTTTGCAATCAGCTGCTTTATGTCCATACTTGTTACATGAAAAACAATATCCCTTGAAGAAACCAGAGTACCTTTCTATGTAGGATCTGTTTGTTTGAGGCTGAAACAATCTGCTTCTGCAATTGGCTGCAACATGTCCATGATTATGACATTTAAAGCATTCAACATTATTGAATGCTTTCCTTTGAGAATTCATGATTGTCGGTTGACCTTTTGCTTCTTTCAACACTTCAGGCTTTGCATTGATATCCTTTGAATCTTTAGCACTTCCTTGTGAACTAGATTCTCCTTTAACAGTTTCATGAAAACCAAGACCAAGTTTAACAGAAGGAGACCTTTGACTACTAAGAATATTGTTAAGAATCTTAGCACTATCTTGAAACCTCAAGAGTTTATCCTTTTCTTCTAATTTACATTTGAGAATGTTTACCTCAACCTCCAATTTTTGGCATTGCTTCATCATGCTTTCTTCAACCCTTTTTCCTTCTTCTACTTGATCATTCAAATTTAAGATCTCTTCTTTCAACCCATTTTCTTGCTCTTCAAAGATTTGTAAAAGTTCTTCATTCTTCTTATTTGATTTTTCCAGATCTGTTTTGAGCGAGATGATTTCTGCTTCACGTCCTTCCTTTTCAAATGATTGTAGAAGTTATTCATTCTTCTTATTTGATGCTTCAAGGTCTGCTTTCAGAGAGATGATTTCTGCTTCAAGTCCTTCACTGTGATTGGTTACTTTGTCCTGCAGTCTTTGATACATTCCTATCTATCCCTTCATTGTTTCTATCTGTTCATTCAATCTAGAGATCACATCATTGAGGATAGATTCCCTCTTTTTAAATTGATCCCAAAAATTACTTTCATCATTGATCTTGAGATTTTCTTCTAGACTTATACTGTTACTTTCACTATCTTCATCATTGCATGCACAAGTGAGTGGATTACAAGAACAATCAATACCTGTTTCTTCTTCTTCATTTTTTGCTGCACATGTTTTCTGAGATATCTTCTTTTCTTGAGTAGCCTTCTTCTTTTGCTTCTTTGCCATGAGCACTAGCAGATCTTGGTCAGAATCTTCTTCATCTTCACTTGACATTTCATTATTATCTTCATTTGCATAATAACTCTTTCCCTTTTCAAATTGTTTATAAGGACATTTAGCAGCATAATAACCCACTCTTCCACAATCAAAACATTTGAAGGGTAGCTTACCTTTGAATCTTCCAGTTCCTGGTTGGAGTCTCCTTACAAAATTTGCTTCTTCTTCTTCTAATATATAACTTGATTCCTCGACAACTTCCTTTTCCTTTCCTTTTGCACATGCCTTAAAAGCAGCTTCTTTGATTTGAAAGGGACCTCCTTGTCTCATTTCATAAGCAGTCAGAATACCATGTAGTTGAACAATAGTAAGAGTTTGTAGATCTTGCCTTTCTTCAATAGCTGACACTTTTGACTCAAATTTTGAAGTTAAAAATCTTAAGACTTTTTCCACCAGAGTAGTATCGGTTATGGTTTCACTCAAACTTCTCATACGATTTACAATATCATCTAGACGTAAAAAGAAATTGGCAATACTCTCATCACTATGCATCCTTAAATTTTCATATTCAATTCGGAGAGTTTGGAGTTTTGCACTTTTTACCTTTGTATCTCCTTCATAGCTCAGAATGATTTTGTCCCATATTTCTTTTGCTGAATTTAGCTGCATTACTTTAGCAAATTCTGGTTAAGACATGCTTCCTAATAAGACATTGACGGCTTTGGCATTGATTTTATATTTCTTCCTTTCTGCTGCATCAGTAGGAATACTTGCCGGATACTGATAACCTCCTTCCACGATTGCCCATACTTCTGCACCAAGACTTTGCAGATATGCTTTTGTTCGTATCTTCCAGAACAACAAATTATTTCCATTGAATAGAGGTGGCCTTATAGACATTGTCCCTTCATGACTTCCCATTGCGACGTATCTCCTCCAAGCGATCAAGCTTCTGCAGAAGGACCTGCTCTGATACCAATTGTTGGGAAAAATACTGAGAGGGGGGGGGGGGGGGTGAATCAGTATTTAGGACTTAATCAAAACTTTTTTACTTTTCCATTCACTAAAACCCATACGCTACTTTGTTGAAACTAACTAGCGTATACACGCGGATATCCTTCATAAAACTTGCGTATACACAGAGATCTTGTTATGCCATTAATTTTTCACTTATATCATTCCATCATTCATTCATTAGATGTTCAATAAACTGTAAACATGTGCAGTAAGAACAGAATAAATCATCACACATAAGAAACACACATGAAAACCAGGTTTTAGGTGGAAACCCAAGTCGGGAGAAAACCACCGCTGCCGTTGTCTCAGCCTTCAATATTTTATTATAGATAAAACATCTTACAACATATGTGCTGGCGCAGCCTCCTACCAGCACGCAGGCACCCACCTGCACTCGTTTACCAGCCTCTCCTGGAAGGGAGCTACGACCCTTTGCTCTCGTTTACCAGCCTCTCCTGGAAGGGAGCTACGACCCCCTGATCTCGTTTACCAGCCTCACTTGGAAGGGAGCTACAACCCCCTTGACTGAAGGCTACAACCCTCAGCGCCACCATGGACCACGTTTCATCAATTTTCACACTGGATCCAAAGCTTTCTTTAGAACACAACTTGCAGGCCACGTTTCATCATATTTTCAGACTGGACCCACTCCATACATTTGAGCTCAATCATACATCATCAACAGATAGCAGTAACACAGCCGAACAGATCAGACATTTGATACTTCATACTTCAGCAAACCCTAATCTTCATACGCTCTTTCCTTTCACTGATCCTGCGTATATACGCGCCTTCGACCATACAAACCCGCGTATACTTCTGTACATATTACAGAGCTAATTTTACTGCCCATACACGCTTTCTCTTCAGCAAACCCGCGTATATACGCGCTTACTTTGCGGCGAACTAGCGTATATTTCTTCAGACATTTAGGTCATTGCAATTCTTCAGAACAGATACATCACTCAAATTTTACCCTTTACTTCAGACAGATGTTCGCCTCATCTCAGATCTAATCATTCCATAAACAGATCTAGCATATACAAATACATTCCAGATCTAGATTCCCTTCTTCATCATTTCTTCATTGGTGCATCATACATTCAGATCTTTCATTCAACTGTAACCCTTTCCATTTAGATATGCTTCAGAGAGAAGTATTCATTCAAGCTCAGACTTCTTGCACACATTTGCATAATGAATTTCTTCTCCTTATATAGGTTTACCCTTTATCAATACCATGAGCCAAAACCACATTACTTTCGATGGTATTCCTAGACGGGGTCACATAGACGAATCATTACTCAATACAATGGGTCAATACCATGGTGGTTACCCCTGGTTTTACATATTTAGAGCGCTTTTCCCATACGCGACTTGGCACGTTATTTCCCGCGTGCATACGCTACTTTGTCTAGACAAATCCGCGTATGCCTTGAGACATACTCTTTTCATCATGTTCTAGCACATACTGACATTCATTCCATCATTACCTTCTGTACTCATTGTATATACATCAGATTTACATCATTTAACAAGTTCATCAAGACATATTCCATCAGGGACAACTTCATCAAGTAGGTTGCCATCATCTTCATCAAGTGGGTTGCCATCAAGAACAACACTCAGCATCATATTGCCAACATAT